>CP045894.1:818171-839135 GCA_013387185.1 Caligus rogercresseyi
TTGCGCTGGTTTCACTTGTATTGTTACGGCTCGTCTAGTTCAGGCCACAGTTCGTTGTATTGCAAATTTTTATCGCACAACTCAATGAAACCCACCTCTTGCGCGCACATTTGGAGACGAATCATACCCACTTAAAAAATAAACCACGGGAGTATTTTGAAAGGGAATACGTGGACTTTTCTACCACTAAAAGCACCATAACAAAACCAGACACAATGAACAAAAGAGGCGTTTAGAGGCGTCTTATATGGTGAGCTACCGAATAGCCCAGACTGGCAAGCCCCACACTATTATGGAGGAGTTTTTCCTTCCTTCTGCCGCAGACGCGGTTGGAGTAATGTTGGGGAAAAGGCAAAAAGTGTCATACAGACCATACCGGCATCAGACAACACCGTTTCTCGGCGCATCAGTGCCATGGCTGGGACGTTTTCAACACTTTACCTGCTTCGCGTACGAGCCAGTGAATTTTATTCACTACAGCTTGATGAGTCAACGGACGTGGCCGGCCTGGCGCAGCTCCTAGTAACGTCCGTTATATCCATGAAGGCTCAGTCAATGAGGATATGCTGTTCTGCAAACCACTCGAAAAAGAACAACAGGGAAAGACATTTTCCATATGCTGGATACGTTTGTGACATCGAATGGACTTGTTTGGACTAAATGTGTGGGCATCTGCACAGATGGCGCAAGGGCCATGACAGGGAGGCACAGTGGTGTGGTCACGCGTGTCCAGCGGTTGCCCCCGATGCCACTTGGGTGCACTGCAGCATCCACAGAGAGGCTTTGGCTGCTAAGGGCATGCCGGCGGACTTGAAGACAGTTTTGGACAAAACTGTAAAAATGGTTAACTTTGTAAAAGCGAGGCCTCTGAATAAACGCATATTTACTGCACTCTGCAATGAAATGGGCAGCGACCACACATCACTGTTACTGCACACTGAGGTGCGCTGGCTGTCAAGGGGAAAGTTTTGACACGCGTTTTTGAATTGAAAGATGAACTGAAAAATTTTTTGTTGACCATTCATTTCACCTGTCTGACAGTTTGCATGATGAAGAGTTTCTTTCACGTTTAGCTTATCTGGGTGACATTTTTTCTCGTCTGAATGAACTCAATCTCGGATTACAGGGTCTCTCCGCAAACATCTTCATTGTGCGAGAAAAAATCGAGGCAATGATTCAAAAACTTAAACTATGGATTGACTGCGTGGGCAAGAACAATATAGTTTCCTTTCCTTTGTTGAACGAGTTTCTTTGTGAAAATGACCTTAGTCTGACAGACGGCACCAAGCGCGACATCGTAGCGCATCTCGGAGAGCTCGCTGCTGAGTTGCGCAGATACTTCCCCGACAGTGACGACGAGTCGGACAGCTGGATTCGACATCCATTTACTACTACTGCCCCTGCTGCCCTCTCAGTATCTCAACAAGAGACCTGATTGACATTGCAACAACAGGATCCTTGAAAGTTGATTTCAACCACAAGCCTCTCATACATTTCTGGATAGGGTTGCTCACCGAGTACCCTGAACTGGCAACACGCGCTGTCAAGAAATTAATCCCATTCGCCACTACATATTTATGTGAGAGAGCATTTTCAAGTCTGACCAGCCTGAAAACTAAATACAGGCACAGGCTATGTGTGGAGGACGATTTAAGGCTGAAACTCTCTCCGATTCGACCAGACATACAGGGCTATGTGCGTCCTCTCAAGCACACCCCTCACATTAGAGTTCAGTCACAAGAACTAGCTCCCGTCACGCACCCACTTAAACTCAATGCAGAGCTCCACAGTTTTGGCTATATTCGTTCAGCCTTAGTTCTTGTTTGCTGTTATGTGTTGTTTGTTATGTTATGCCCGTTTATCATGCAGATGTATTTAGTATCTGCAAGCAAGTTAATAAAACTCTGATCCCTAACGGTTGAATGTTTTTTTTTTTTTTTTTTTTGGGGGGGGGGGGGGGGTACGCGGATGGAGATGAAATGCTCCAAGGGGTACGTGATGTCAAAAAAGTTTGGGAAGCACTGCTCTAAGGTAATCACCAAAGCTGATACACAGATGAATAATAAAGCAATTAATAGATACAAAAGGAAAATCTTCCTATCTTAAAAGGACAGATTTAATCAGTTTTAAACTTTGGATATTGCAATCCTTTGACCATAAAACCCCTACTTCCGATATCTTACCTGTGGTATTGATTTTTTGTTAATTACTGAAATTACTTCTTCTGTCAGCCCATTTTTGAATTTTTGAGTATTGCGACGTCAAACTCATCGTAGGTGGTCCAATTTTTTGTCAGATTTGGAATCTGCACAAATGGCAAAAGAAACAAAGCCTTCATTCATTTTAACAAAAAAAAGGCAAAATTTGTCAAACCCTAGTAGAACTGGATACTCAACATAGAAAAAAATAATGCAGTCCCCTGAAGAGCTGTTTCAGTACATGCTGGAGTCAAAATGGCTGCCACTACATAGTGACAAACCATGAAGTAGTCTTGAGAAAATAAAAATAAAACAATAAATGTTCATGATTTCATCCTATGGTATGTTTCATTAAAATGTGATCCTTAAAGTACGTTCTGGGTATTTTCTTATTTCTCTTTTTTTCTATTCCTAAAGATTTAAACTGCTCAAGGGATAATAACAATTCCTTCTTTTTCTGCTTTGAAGAAGAAGTTGCTGACACACATGATCTGCCTTTTTTTATTTCGTTTATTTGTGCATCCAATATTTATATAGGTTCTCTGGATACGACCTACCATGCTAAATTTGACCCTTCCCTTGTCTCCCTTCAGGAAATATCTCCAATATATTTAAATGAGAACAAAAATAACATAAGTAAAATATATATATGTTTCCATTTGTTTTTCTTACATATTTATAATATAGTTTAAAAAACTATCTAAGATATTCTGAATCAACTTCTTGAAGCAAAGGGGGGAAGTGTGAGACTCTGACATGCAAAAAGGGATACCAAAGAATGTTGTTTCCCTGTTTTCACTCTCACAAAAGGCTTCTTATAAAATGGGACTCTTCAAATATGTATAATGTGTTTTACTTATCAGAGAACAATATTATTTTTATTATTAATAATATTATCGGAATTTTTATAGTTTGGTTTATGGGTTCAAAGAAATTATGACCTCTTTTGTGAGATATTTGTTTTGTTATTAAAAAGGGATCTTAATTATAAGGAGCTTGTTATTTTTATAAAGTTTAATAGATATTTGTTTGTGCATATGGTTAGATGGACTCATATCCTTGAGAATGAAAATAATAATTAAATCATTAAATTGGTGATTTAACCTCATTCCCCCCCCCCCCGTTATAATATTGACAAGGATGTCATATTGGGGTTCTATTGTTTCTTAGTTTGAGGATTACTTTAAGGAAATCTATGATTAGATATAATTTTAATAGTTGAATTCATTAATTCGTGAATAACATTGCTGGGAGTTTATGTGAAAGAAGCTTAGTGTTTTTAAAAGATGAAATATGTACTCCGTGTTCACATCTCAACAACCCTGAGTGCAGTGATGCCTTATTTGCGTAATACCAACAACTTTTTTTCTTATATGTATTTCTTTTATTTTCACCAATTCACGTTTAAGAATAATATCCCTGAATATTATTATAACGATTTAATTATCCATTCGAGAGTCTCTCTCTCTCTCTCTCTATATATATATATATATATATCAGACTTGATGACGTCGCCAAAATATTATTCGTCGTTCACCAAAAGTTATCGTTCGTCTTTATTTTTTAAATGGAATCGTTTGTTTGTCGTTCGATGACGAAGTTTTTTAAGAAGGAAATTTTTCTCATGTTAATGAAAATCGTTGTCTTTTTTTGGCACCAAAACGAACGATAATAAATTTTCCTTGTCGTTCGCGAAACGACAACAAATGAACGATAAATCACAAATCTGATATATATATATATATATATATATAGTGATATTTTAATTTGTGATTCAACTCTTTGAGAGTTGATAACACTTCCACTGAGCGAGCTCGCTTTCTATTTATTCATTGCTTTAAATATCATTTTTTTTCTTCATGTTTTGTTATCCTTCTTCCAAAAAAGAGCTTTAATTAGTCTATAAATCTTGGATCATCACTAAAGTGACTTTGATTTTTAATAACATCTAAAACTTTTGATGTGAAGAATAAATATTTTCACTCCATAGATGATACCATGCCATAAGGTGTATCCAGTCACATTACCCCTTAGTTAATGCAAGATACTGTATATAACAGTGTCCAATATTTCATAAGCTATCAAATCGCCAATATATTCAAAAGCCATATATCTTATATGAGATGGGATTTGTTTCATTCAGACTTTATTGAAGAGTTTAATTACTTATATTGTTGAAATTCTTCCACAAATTAATTGTTTTGAATTACTAATTATATGGACTAATGTATTTGTATTTAGAAAATAAATATATACATTTGAGTGCAATAGAATTCTCTAATGATCCAATTGATAAATAATTCGCTATATAAATAATTACTTGTATCATTTATATTGTGATAAAAAATACTTTCATGAATTTGATAGAACAATATTTATTTCTAAGCAAGTGACGTTATGGACTTCGCCGTGGATATCGTCAAAGTTTTTCCTCAATGGTCCTGTCATTTTTACTCTCGTTTGAGACTCATTGTTAGAAGATATAAGAGGACTTCAAATTGCATCATCGAGGGAACCGTGCAATAAAAGATGTTCTTATATACTATTTACAAAATTTGTTTTCTCTATTTCGTGTTTACTCACTTGCCATATATATGTTTAGATTCTAATGTTTTAATGATGTGATGGGTCTTGCTTCAGAGGGTTAATTTTAAACTACAATGTTTATTTATGATTTTATTATCACAACCCCTCTTGCTCTTTTTATTTTTTGTTGTATATATTATGTTATGTATGATTTTCAAATAAAGACCCATTAAAAAAAATTGTATAATTTGACGAAATGGCTAGTCTCAAATAAAAATATAATGCCCTCAACTGTTACAAACAAACAAATGAAATATCGTGACATTACTTCAGCAAAATAAACATGAGGATTGCCTTCTTGATTGTTCTATTTTTTTTTTTTTTTGATGTAATAATAAGTTTTTGTGATATAAAAGTTGCCAAACCATGATAACAAACAATGTATTGACATTTTATTTGAGTAAAAGCATACACTATTTAAAGTCAAGGTCTCCTTCTCGTGGCTTATTTTCTCCCTCAATGATTGAGTAAAACTAAAAAATTCAAACATTTGCCCTTCAGTCTAATTTTTTTTTGTTTTTGAACAAGTTCCATGAGCCTTTACAGAAATAGAGTTGCTACTCTCACTTGAAACCTTGTACGAAAAGCGACCTTTCAAAGCCGAAAACATAAATGTATGAACACAACTTACTTTCTTTTTCATGTTTATGGGCCATAAAAAATAATTGATTCATTTAATGTCTCTCTTAGTAAAAAGAAAGACGCTAGGATGCGAGAGAAAAAGGAGTATTTTAAATGGTAATTCATACAAGCCATGTCAACCGGAAGCCTCTGAATATCGAAAAGGGGGAATATATCTGTTTTTCTGTATTTGTTTTATTGCAAAGCAGAGTTTGTATTGGTTTCAGCAAGAAAATATATCTGTGCATATGTGTAATGATCAAACTATCATAAATTCCTTACTACTTATTGACTACGCAAAAAATGTGTTTAAAAAAAAATCTGGAATCACAAACATGTTTAGTATAATTGATAATTTTACCATTTTCATGTTTTTATTTTATATTTTTTCCATTTTCTAAATAGTTATCATATTTTACTCATTTTTTAAGTTTACTGATTGACAAATATAAAGATGAAAGGAACAGTCGAAGGTGAGTTGCAAAAACAGTTTTGTGACTGTATACAAGTTTTAATAGTATGTATTTTCTCATATTTTTTTTATTTATTCTGAACAATAAAAAAACACTTCATTACTCTTTTTGTAGGTTACACCTTTTCCACCATGTTTTTTTTTTTTGATTTTTTTTTTAAATGTATTTCGTACACTCATCTAAAAATATTCATTGACAATGATGTAATATACGAGTTAGAAAGGATTAACAATAAAATAATGGTGGGGTATTAATAGATTCTTTTAAAAAAAACAGGTAAGTGCAGTTATATTATAAAAAGATATTCGACAGTTAATATAAAAAACAGGGAATTTCTTAAAACAGGAATCAATTCAATGTCCAACAGTGTTATATCTAATAATAAATATTTGAAATAATTAAAAAAGACCGGAAAAGAAGAACTGTATACAATTTTAATAGTATGTATTTTCTCATATTTTTTATTATTTATCTGAACAATAAAAAACAACTTCATTACTCTTTTTGTAGGTTACACCTTTTCCACCATGTTAATAACTCTTGATTTTCAGGGAGGGATATTTTAATTATTCACTTATTCTAAAAAAAATCCACCATATTTAGCAATTTGTGGTTCTAAATTATTAACCCTTAAAAGATCTTTATTTACACAAGATTTTCGTAGGCCTAATTATGCCATAATAAATTTATTTATTCCGAACTATATACTTTATATATATAATATATATATATATATATATATATATATATTAGACCTCCCAAAAAAACCCACTTTTTTAGTTCTTTTACATATACCCAGCGATTCTGGTTCATTTTTTGATGCTGAAAACGAGTATCTAAATAAAAAATCTCTAGCATTGTTAGAAATCGGACGTCACTGGTGTCAAAGGTTTCGTTATGAAGCAAAACTTTTTGGTTATTACTTATTTTGAAAAAAACTAGTTTTACAAAATTTAGCTATGATCAATTGATGACTTTGTTATTTTTTGCAAATTTTCGTCAAATAATATTTAGTGCCAATAAATGAACATAAGTGCTGACGCACCAACCATTTTTTAAATAACAGCTCCTACTAGGGTTCTTTATAGTTTCAAGAAGGAAAAAGAAAAAGAGGGTACTCATGTTGATGTTTTAAGTTATCTTTTTAATACGTTTTTAAAACGACTAATGATAGTAGATTTTCCCCATCGAATCCCAATCTACTCCCTCTGAATCCCTCTCATCAGTATTGATACCAATTCTTTTAATTTTTGTTTTTCTCAAAATACAGTTTTTCAATGGAAATGTCATTATGGTAATCTCGTGAATTCGCCAATAGACATTTTGTTCAACATATATTATATTATTATTATATAAATAAATATATATATATATATATATTATATATATATAATATATATTATATATATAATATATATATATAATATTATATATATATGCTCATATTTGACAATCAAAAAATTATGGATTGAACTATGAATTCCGTAAATGAATCTAACGGGCGTCATAACCAGACGATACCATCAGCTCAATCACAGAGCTGGTAGCGTTGACACGATTGAAACACTTTCGGGTTGCGTGAGGAAACGCACGACGTGAAAGTTCAACAGCCTGAAGAATGTTCTGACGCTGTTTCTCGCTCTTGGTCAGCACTTTAGTAAAGTCAGACCCGAACTTGACGGCCCTCTCTGCCGCGTCATTGACAACTTGAAGAGAGGTGACGATGCCGCTTAACTCAATGAATGTTGAATCAGAAGCCCATTGTGTGACCGGGAGCTCCAAGAAGGTTGGATGGATGTTTGTAAGCTGAAGGTAGAAACGCTCAATGAGATATAGGTGGTGGCAT
Organism: Caligus rogercresseyi; assembly: GCA_013387185.1. Classification (NCBI taxonomy): domain Eukaryota; kingdom Metazoa; phylum Arthropoda; class Copepoda; order Siphonostomatoida; family Caligidae; genus Caligus; species Caligus rogercresseyi. The sequence continues at coordinate 825,896 of CP045894.1, forward strand.
TTGGTATAAAAATTCTTGTTATTCTTTGGTAAATTAATCATAGCTTATTACAATTATTAAAGGAATGTTTACCCGGCTAAGAGTTTTGTCGGCTTCGATGATGTCCAAAGCACTTTCGGCACTGACATCGAAACGAGTTTGCAATTCCTTGAGAAAGAGCTCCTTCTTCTCCTCGGCGTTTTTTCGCTTCCGTCGCAGTGAATCCACCACCCCACGAAATAGATCATGGAGGCGATGGAGCTTCTTAATTAATTTTTTCCTCGCCATGAGTGGCAAATAAGACGGTGCCCAGAGACGAAGTAGGGAATCGGCGGTGCTACGGGCAGCTAGCTGCGCGTCCGGTCTACCCAAAGACCAAAGATGAAAGTAAAAGTGCCGTATCACCTCTTCGGTTAACGGGAATGGACCTGGTTTGAAAATTTCTAGAGTATAACCAATACCCAGTGCCTCGCTTAAGCACTTCTTCAGTGTCCGAGTTTCCATTTTATGTTAAAGGCACTTGACTGATAGATCAAAGAGTGAAATTGAATCTGATACGGTGTTTAAATCACGTGTTTATAAATAAAAACAGGTTTTGATGAAATAAGATTAAATGGTTATTGTATTGTATTTAAAAGATAACTTAAAAACATCACTTGAGTACCCTCTTTTTCTTTTTCCTTCCTGAAACTATAAAGAACCCTAGTAGGAGCTGTTATTTAAAAAATGGTTGGTGCGTCAGCACTTATGTTCATTTATTGGCACTAAATATTATTTGACGAAAATTTGCAAAAAATAACAAAGTCATCAATTGATCATAGCTAAATTTTGTAAAACTAGTTTTTTCAAAATAAGTAATAACAAAAAGTTTTGCTTCATAACGAAACCTTTGACACCAGTGACGTCCGATTTCTAAAATGCTAGAGATTTTTTATTTAGATACTCGTTTTCAGCATCAAAAAATGAACCAGAATCGCTGGGTATATGTAAAAGAACTAAAAAAGTGGTTTTTTTTGGGAGGTCTAATATATATATATATATATATATATATAATATCCAAAAAAAAGGAATTAAATAAATGTATTACAAATCAAAAAAGCTGTCGAATGACCTCACAAGAACTTAATGAAGAGAAAATGATCTAAAATTACTTTATCATTATCTAGACAAACAATCAGAAGCCAAAAACTAAGTTATTATTTATATAAATTTCTACTATGATGTTTTAGAATTATATTTTATATGCAATAAATTTTAATTATTTTAAATATGATATTAAACTAGATATTCTATTTTCATTCAAAGTTTAGTTTTATTGACTTTATATATTGTTGACTCTGTGTTTTTTGTGTATTATTCGTTTAGATAAATTAAATAGAGTTTTAATTGATTAGTCTATTATTTTTATTATGAACTAGAATGATGATTTATGTATTTTCTATATTATAAATGAATAAAGATTAAACGTTTTTGTTAAGGAACTTAAGCACTAAACTTGATTATAACACGCTGCCTCATCCATTATAAAATATAAGCCTTCGTTCTTTCCCTGTGAGTTTATTTATTTAATAATTTGACTGGGACATTTTATAATAGTTCTTAATAGGTTTGTAAATAACATGAATAAAGGTCTATATCATAAATGGAAGTACATGCTATTATGATGATATACGTCTACCATGATGTTCAGACCTCAACGTCAAGAGTGAAATAAGTCAGAGATGTAGCTGAGGAGTTTTTCGACAGGTCATCACCAGTATGTAGTCTCACGCGCTCAGTAGAAAAAGAGAAGAGATGACCTGCCACTTAAGGGATACCAAACTGGACTCCGTTTTAGAACGTCATAGGTTAAAAAGCCAGTCACATTTTGGAAAAAGTCCAAGTGGGGTATCCTTAAGTAAACTTTAATGCTTCCAGCTCGTGTGGATGTCAACATCCAGACTCATAGACGGTATTTTTTTAGCAAATATGTTTTAATTTTTTAGTCTTCCCCTAAGACTATACTTTTTTAAAGAGGTAATATTCAAATATTTCTCTTTATAAATATAAGCATTATTAAGAGTAACACACGTGCAATTAATGATGTAGCCCCCTTATACCATAAATTATATTTGTAATATTAAATATGCAATAAAAGAAGGTAGGGTTATGTTCATATGGACTATTTACGCTAGGAGTGAATTTGCTTTTTAAAATATATAAAAAAATAAATTAATTCAAGTCACTTGAAATTATAGCAGCTTATGATTAATGGATACGAGTATTGATTCATATTAAAATGTATTTGTTATAACTCATATCTGATTTTTTAAATTAGAAATGATAAATATATATATGTATACAAAGAAATTTCAAATTAACCAATGTAATATATGGTTTAACTTAAATATATAAATATATATTTGAATTTCAATTGGGGAACTTCTTGGCAACATTACGATTTCTACGTGCCAAAAAGGGACCATTTTTAGCCTTTTATACCGGTAGAGATGAAAATTTTATCAACGCAACGATCACCAAAGCCACCAAATTTTATACGCCAAACGAAGTTCCATTGAGTACGACATCTCCGGGTTTTAAACATGGCGAAAATACACCTGCCACGTTCTTAAAATGTTCTTAAACTGTGATTAGATGTTTTTAGAATGATGTAATGTTTTATAAGATGATGTATTGTTTTATAAAAGATGGAGATATTTTATTAAAATTTATTAAGTTATGTTCTTAACCGATTAAAATTGTCATGTTTTTTATGTGTTTGTTTGGAATATGTTTGTTGTTTAGTTGTGGAATATGTTTTGTTGTTTTCTCTGTCTTTTTGTGCAATCTTAAATGCAATAAGTTATGCCTAGGCCAAAAAAAAAATATATATATATATTGAAGTTATATAATAATACAATAAGAATTATGAGAAAAAGGCAGTGGAACTGATTATTTCTGCCACCAATGACCTTAATCAGATTGATTGACTTTTGCCTTATTTTAGTAAGATAATTTGAGAATAACACAATAGACAATTAACATGTCAAAATATCTCTGAGTCGACTAGATTTATAATTTTATGGGGAATGGATTTGGTTATCAGATATTTATAAAATTATATAACCATACACTCACATCAACATCAAGTAAGTAATCCAATGATTTTTGTGCGTAACGTTCGGCATTCTCCATTAGAGTTGTATCTGTTCAGATTCAGCAAATGTGGACTAAGAGACATTTTATTCTTGCTTCGACTACTAAAATCTAATTCGAGGGTTTCATTACAGAATTTGTATAATTGTGAGATGTTCCAATTGATTTTACGGCAAAAATATATATGAGTCTTATAGGATAGACTAATTTCTGTTTATATTATATTTCTTAATGAAGAAAATACATCTCTCAACGAAAGGGTTAATATACTATTACTCAGTTACTTTATCTTTAATGTTATGCAGAAATAATTAAATTCATATCGTTAAACTTAACATCCTACCAATAATTAACTTTATACCCATAAGGATGCGTTTAGTTTTAGTATTTTTCCAAAAAAAAAAAAATTCATCAACAAGATTAAAACAAATTATATATACAAATAGAACAAAAAAGTAAAACTAATGTAATATGTAAAGGAAAAATATAAAAGGAAAAACTGTGTTTCATAAAAAACATAAATAAACAATTATAGTTTAAAATTAATTTCCTTTTAAGACCTAAAACTTCAAAACTTATTATTCATCTAAAAAAAACATAATCAAAATATAACAACTACAATCAATCTTACAGACATATAAAAACATATATATTTTTTTACAATAAAACTGGAGAGATTTGGCGTAGATAGGCGAGAGGCGGTTGGAAACTCATTATAATTACTGCCTATGCACAGCAGGGGGTCCATTCTTGGCTGTTGACATTGGGGATTCTCAAGATATTGCCAAATATCTGGCAGCCGCTACAATAAAGATAGCTCTCAGCTTATGTTCTTTAGTCAACGAGTTATCCGAAAGGATATGAGCTGTTATAGGCTTGCGTCCTCAATACGGCGGTATTGCACGTTCTCCACTTGACATTAAGTTCCATGCGTTGTAATGCCAAAGAGAATGTATCCTCTTAGGTATTCGGCTTAAAATTAGTTTAAATTAGTTAATTCATTTCAAAAAAAAATATTTATAAAAATCAAGGCTGGGTGCCGGCACTAAACGCATGGCTAATGTTGTTGTACATCAATCGTTCACCTCATTAACACAATCATAACTTCTCAGATATGGCCAGACGAGTGGAGAACAGCAATGTATAATCCCAGTACTGAAAAAAAAGGGCAAAGCGCGCGTAAAGAACCCTCTAGCTATAGACCTGTCTCACTCCTTAGTGCCATCTCAAAATTGACCGAGCGGGTACTTTATAATCAACTCGTGACCTACGTCGAAGCTTCTTGTAAACTCCCACAGGAACAACACGGCTTCAGAACTGGACGCAGTGTCGACACTGCCCTTGCAACTCTACTGTCCAACGCTGCTAAGGCTTGTGATCGTAAATTAAAGATATGCATTGATGCCTTCGATTTTTCTGCGGCCTTTGACCTTTTGGAAGCAGATATACTTCTGGCCAAGCTCCAATGGATGGCGGGCCCACCAAAAAGCTGATGCTCAGCTACTTAACAGGAGGGCGACAGCAGGTGAATTGGAACGGCCAACGTCCAATTTCCTGAACATAAAGTACGGCGTCAGACAGGGTTCTGTGCTTGGCCCCCTACTTTTCATTCTTCTCACGGCTGACCTACCTGATTACCTGAGAGTAGCTGTCAATCCAGAAGCTCAGCTTGAGGTACTGCTATATACCGACGATACTTCTATTGTCATCTCGGCTCCATCCTGGGAACAGGTCGACTTCGCTATGGGCTCGGCATCGAAGGCCTTGGAGGCGTACTCTAATATCAATGGACTTCACCTAAACGTTGGGAAAACCCAAACGTTACGTCTGGGTGCTCCAGACACTCCTTCGACCGCTACACTCGACCTTCTGGGGGGTAACTGTTAGCAGGAACCTGACATTTGGACCCCACCACGAAAAAATTATTCAGAATGTCAGGAAACGAATCGGAGTCATCCGCCGGCTCTGCACTACGGTATCGCGAGGGCCACTGCTGACCGAGATAGCTAGAGCCATAGTTATCGGGAAACTTCAGACGTCTGCTTGGGTGACTAGAAGTGCAAAATTCTCGTCTGCTGCTGAACCCCCTCACACCCCTACAATGGCAAAGACTAGCTCAGATGCGCAACTTGCCATCAACGATCTCGCACGTATCTTGCTGGGAGTTCAAAGAGCAGATCGGTTGCGTGTGGTTGACCTTCTCGACAGGTCACATCTTCCATCTGTAAATGAGATCTTAGTGAAGCAGGCTACCATATCCGCTTGGAAGGCTATGAATGTGGACAGTTGCCCCTTGGAGAGGATTCTTGAGGGCTTCGATGAGCGCACCCGTAGTGCTACAATATGCCTCAAGAAACCCGTTTCTACCAACTGTGTCGCTGCTGTTAACCTTTCAAAGGCCTGGAGCTTGTCACAGCCATTAAGAGAGGCATGCACCTTATCAAGTGCTCGGAGGGTAGCAAAGACAATGGCAGAGGTTGTCTAGATCCTTATAGCTCCTTAAGTTTAATGTATTTATGAAAATTGAAAAAATATTTTATATATATATTTTTTTTTGTATTTTTCTTTAATTAATATTTTATTATTATTATTATTGTATAATTATTTGTTTGTATATAAAGATACATGTTTTTTATATAAGTAGCCATGAAGGCTAGGGCTATAGTAGCTCTGTAATACATCATACAACAACAACAACATACGTCCGCAATCCTTGCTATGTGATGATGTTATTAAACTTGCCGATATTTGTAATTGGGCTGTAAAAAATTCCGTCGTTGATGCCCATCAGGACAGGAGAATTCTTGTTTTCCATTCTTGCGGTAACTTCAAACTCTTGAGATGTTCTTCCGCCGTCAATTTGCAGAGTGTGAATTAAAATCTTGATCACGGAATTTTAAAAACCATGGCAAAAGAGGCATACGTCTTCTAGCATCTCTTTGGAGAGGGAATAAAAACGGCCAGTTTTAAAAACAGAGTTATCGCTCAAATCATCAATGTATAAATATTCTCTCGAAGAGCTATACTCTCTAATTCTTCAGGCTGACATAGGTTAAAAAATGGTTCCATGCCCCTGTTTTGGTGAATAATATCCAAAGTGCTGTTATTATTGTATATTGGAGACTGTTTCCATAATATTCTCTGTGCAGCGGCCCAATCTCTCGAAAATTGAGCCAAACTACATTATTCGAGATGCCCGTTCCGAATAAAAGCGTCATATACACCCCAGAAGAAGCCAAGTGTTCTATCCATTCACCTTTACATACTGATACTAATTCTGTAAATATTTTGTTATAAATTTGGGCACTAAATATTTATAAGCACCAGTCCACCTTCCAGTGAGATCGCGTCGTTCAAGGAGGAATGTACCGGCGGGAGAATTAAAGCCTCCAGCCAATTTTCCTCTTCCTTCATGAGTAGTTCCCCAATTGTAGGAGAAGCAGTTGCCATATAAACCATATCAGAAATAAGTTTTGTGTTGTAAAAGTGTATCCTTTTGTTTTTGTAGGTTTAGACCTCTCCATCCTTGGCACCATCTAATTGCTTGTTTATTTAAAGTTTGAAAATTGGCCAGCGAGGGTCCGTTGTTATTCCACTCCACCCAAGTATCTTCACTGTTTTTTACAGTTTTGCATATTCTGATGTTGATTGTTCTGCAGGAGTCCAGCAGCCTATGAGGAGTATAGAAGTTTTTTCATATTAATTTCCATTCCAGACATCTTTTGAAATTTATTTAAAAAGCTAGAAAAATTTCCACCGTTTTGTATTTGTTTCGGAATTTCTTTCGACCATTAAAGTAATCATCAGAGTCATAGGAATGATCTACGAGATGTTTGTAGAACCTAATTGCACTCCCAAAACCCCGAAACTTGTCGGTTCAATATGGCGTTCAATTGCTCCATTGCAGCAACAAATAGTAAAGGAGAACAGGGCAACCCGGCGACACCTTATTCCTAAGTTCGATAGAAGCACTTTGGCAGCCGTTTATAATATTTTGGATGAACCATTAATAAAAGACACGAATGGGATTAAACAAGTGCCTAGGGAGATATTTGGACCGCTTGTAAGATAACCATGTAAAATAGAGCAAATGCTTTGCTAAAATCCACGCCAACTATGCACCGAAAGTTGCTATTCTTAGTAGAGGTGATCGATGCACAATATTTCTAGATATGTCTGATATATTGCAATTGTTCAGAAGACTCTTATGCTCAGGTCCCAATTGTTATTTCAATAGGTTAACTATTTTTGGCTAGTAGCTCCTGCCAGATTTATACGACTAATTGAGGAATGGTCAGTGGTCTCCAATGACTTCTTGCACTTCCGTTCCCTCTTTTAGGCATGAGAGAAATTCGGCCTTGTATTAGAGCTGCTGGCATCGATCCTCCTTTTTCCATTTCTGATCCCATTCTTATAAATAAGGGAAATCTCCTCAGGGCAAAGTGTAAAAAATTTCCCCTTTGATATTGGCTTTTTCATCTTTAAAATTTTCCTTATTTATTCTAAAATATTCTCATTGTTAAAACAGTAGTGTTGAAGTTTTTTTTAGGACGAGGAAAGTGCTGTTCCTTGATGTCCAAGTACTTATTTATAGGAATTATGAAAGATCTTCAAAATTGAACGTGAATCTGATTTGTTTGTCCATTAATAACAAGAGTTTCAATTTTTGTACTCAGAGGCTGATTTTTCGTTTTTTTTCATGTTTTTGAAGGGTTACTTTCCAGTTGCACCCTTTTATTTTATTTCTTCTTCTTCTGCAATTTCCGAAATTCCAAAGGCGTTAAGAGTTTCTGATGTGATTTCCTGAACAAACAACCAACCATCATTCATTTATCTCTTCCACATCCTCTCGAAGTCTTCCAATTGTCTTCCACTTTTGACTTATATGCGCTATTGATGTGTCCTTATATAATCTTGTTAAAAATTTAAAAAACTTCTTACAATTAATATTGGAATTAAAATTCAGTAAAAGCTTCTTTTTTATTTTTCTCTTCGAATTCCTCATTTTCGATAAGCCATTTTGGAGTCTTGAGTTTTTTTATTTAAGCGCATTTTAAATTGTACGTCTATAATTTTATGATCAGACGATGGTTCATATATATATATGACGTTTTTGTATTTTTGATAAAATGAAAAGGACACGAACGAGTCTCATCGTGATGTCTTCTGTCCACTTTTCCACGAGTAAAGATTCTTGATGTCATTAAACTTTTCAATAACATCAAACAATTTCTATTTTTATTTTCTAAAATATTATGAAACGATGACATTCCTTTGGTGATTCATGAATCTTTTACATAAAATATCTTTGCATTTTGAAGCTACATAATATCCCTGTCATATATTAATGTAAATGTATGGAGGAGGTGAAATTGTAATATTGGAATATACAAATAGTCAATGCAAATGTCCTTGTTTTAATATAAAATAAAACAAAAAGTGGATCAAGTACATTCAGCATGAGTCAACCATTCCAAAAAGGGGAACGAAAAAATTAATGTTTATTCATGTATCTAGAAACCAAATAGATCTTGACATTTGTGTGTGTGTTAATATATGAAAAGCTCTGAATGAGAGTGTATGATCCCATATATGGATATATGTATATATATATAGTTTGTCAAGGGCTCTAAATAAAATATATTTATTCAATACGAACAAATTAGTACAGAAATAGATATGGGTTAGGTTCCATTTCGTATTATGACGGAGGTTAAAGTCAATAGAATCCAGCCAGGTCAACTTCAGCTGACTCTGTTTTTGTGATGATATCGCAATATGTGCAACAAGCTCAAAAACAAAGATATAGGAGTAGATAAATTTAAAAAATAAATACGTGCGTCATTTGTTTTTTTTTTACTATTATTTCTATATTATATACAAAAAGGTACGGAATAGTCCTATGTTTTTAAAACAAAGTTTTGTATTAACTTGATGTACAATATACTTGCTTATGAAACATAGCATAAGATGACATCACAGACATTTATTACAGGATTTTCTCTATTCCTCAGGTAAAATCGTTTCATCACCACTGGAGCAGCCATTTGCTATGCTTCATCAAAAAGCTCTTCAAGTCAAACAAAAATATTTCTTTGCGCTTAAGTTTACAGTTATTATACAGATCAGTAACTTTTTTTTTTTTTTTTTTTTAAGAGACTTTATTCGTTTAGGGTAGTTACATATATAGCATTATATATAAATAAACCTTATAGTTTAAAATTAAAACCCTAAACTAAAGCCAAATCTACTAACAATTTATCTAAAATAATACAAAATATAATACAAATACTTCACAACGATTGTAGGCACCTACTAAAAAAGGTTTATCATATTTAAAATATCTAAGAACAGCAAAAAAAAAAAAAAAAGTACAAAAGCATTCGGCTCCTTCCAACCCAGATCCTTGGAAACTTTCATATCTTCCTCATGGTGTCGGTGATGACAAAGGTGAAGATTGCCACCCAGTTTCGGTTTCTCTCGAACCCAAAGATCGAAGAGATCTCCACTTAGTAACTCAGGATATCCACGGCGGCAAGATTGAAGATTGGGAAAACATGAGAGGCATTATTATCACTACACAGGGAATCTCAAGAAAAATACAACTCGTGTTAACAGTGAAGGAGATATGGCCTACTAATTTTTGTAATATTTAAACCTCTGGTTAACCTTATTAAATGTTTTAAAAACCGTAAATGGTTCTGACAACAAGAAGGATAAAACCGCACTAAATCTCCCGCAAAATTCCATGACGACGAGCCCACTTTTGGTATCTTTATAGATAAACTCGAGTATCGAGCTGCCGTTGCAATAAAATGGCCCTCAAGTCTCGAGCAAACATGCTCATAGAGCGTTAACCTCTGTGCAATATAGCTTCTGCAACTTGATAGAGAAATCTCCAAAGCACGGGTTTTTGAGGCACTTCTGGGATTTGAGTTTAGCCCAAATAGAAGTAGAGCAGGCACGATTTTATTTGTGACCCCTTTGACGTTTAGAGTGACAAACTCCCTCAAGATGTCAAGAACAGGGCACTTGGCAAAAGCATGGACAGTACTATTATACAATAGTCCACAGTTTTACAAGGTGTATTATAAAATATACAACCAGAAGAAACCTGGAACTGCGCTGTAAATTTATTTCCGTCCCAAACCTTTGACACAGAGCACATTATGCGTGATTTCCAAGTTCTTGGAAGGTCTAATTCTTCCAAGTACTTGTTGCATATTTGGTCAGCTTCTTCTCCTGTGTCATATCCAAAGGACATCCTTAAATGCCAGGTACCGGCACTTGATGCCTATAGCAGCTCTCTTCAAGGGAAAGGAGAATCTACCGTTGTTAAATAGTGGTTCACGGACTAAATCAGGGAATGTAAATATCTTTTGGGCAGTGCAATGAGTTCTAGATTCTTTGGATCAAGAATATTTTTAAAATAATATTTTTTATTGCAATTCTGCCGCACAATATCTACTGTAAACTTGACGTAAAAATAGGGGAGCCTTTCCAAATAATTATTTGTATGGAGGCTAAAAGGTGGACATTTCTACTAGTTTTTCATTTATAAATCAGTACCTAACATAGCCAAGTGAAAGCGTCGCTTGACGTAAAATTGAGCGCCACTCAGAGTGGGGATGAGCTGACATATCTATTAAAAGCTTTTGATAATTTTTTGTAAATTCTGGAGAGTGAATTTAATCCTCCCCCTAACTGATGTCTTGGTCTCTTTAAGGCGCTCAGATAACTTCGATGAAATAGTTGGTTTAGCCCATGTTTGTTTCTTCGGCAATGGCTCTCTCAGCCAACCAAGGCAGAGATGAAGCTTTATTATAACAGATGGGACAATCGAGAATTGTAAAAGTCAATCCTCTTTTGGAGATTGAATTTTCTCATAACTTGGAATCATACACTACCTCTTTAAAATGCAACTTTACATCATTTAATAATAAAGAGTAGCAATTATTTATTGTTTATTTATTTTTTCCATGCATGGATATGTGATCCAGTTTCTATATTTTATATGTCCTACCTCATCAGTGACGTCATCAAAAAGTACATATACATTGAAGAAGATTGCTGCAATTTTATATATTTACAAATACTTACGAAAAAAGGGATTGTTTTGTCATTCATTGTAATTTATTCCTCCTCGTAAATAGCAACATTTCCATACAGTATTGTCTATTGTGTAATACATTACTCAACATCTGATATTTCTTCTTGTTTATTTTCTAAAGGATCTCTATGTATGCATATGAATAATCCAAAGTATATTTTATATTTTACCATATAGACAAATGACCTAAATCTAACCAATCTTTATCAAATGACCCTGAAATAAATAAAAACAATTTGAAAAGCACATAATTAGTTAAATGTAGGCTAAAATAAGCATAGAGGGATAAAAGTTTTTTTTGCAGAGAAGGTTTTAAAGCACTATATTTATAGTATGAAAAAAACTTTTTAATCATAATTAGGAAAGTTATGAAAGAGGGGGTGTGACTCTGTTGTAAATTAGGGTGACCATTATTATACATGCGTAGTAAGGTAGATGAATGTCCCTTCTTGTAATCAAATAAAAAATAGACTATTATTGAATGCTATGATGTAGGAAAAAAACCCAGGCTATTGTATGATGCTCGGTTCTCCAGAATTGCATCTTTAGTCATTGGGATGGCGTGCCATACATTCGCCCCTACTACGCCAAGACAGTTTATGACCCCTCTCAAGAAGAAACTCATTGACTCATTGCAAGGGTTGTAGTGGGTAGTCGGTTTATCACCAAGGCTGGGGGCTTATATAAAAAACCTGGTTGTGTTTTTTTAGGGGTGCAATTAAAAATGCTTTTTCATTTGTTTCTACGGAAGATCGAGAAGTATTATTATATTTAGTGTTTCTTTGGCGTCGGAAAAAATAACTGCGTTGTATTTTTCTGGCTTATATATAAGCTATGCCTACGGGAAGACAAAAATATACGGGAAAGAATAGAATTTGTATTTCTCATTAGCCAATGCTCCAATTTTTTTCACAGTTCATGGGACATATACAATAACTAGTGATAGGTCACGAGTAAAAAGTCGTTTTTTATACTCGAGTTTATTTTAGTAAGTAAAATAAGTCTTCAAATACTTGGCTCGTGCATGAAATCGACGGGTTTTTTACTCGTTACTCGGGGAAAACTCGCTACTCGTACGAGAAAAACTCGTTACTCACGTGGGAATTTTTTACTTAATGAAAAAATCGTCCCTTAAAATATACGTCTGGGACCAATCAAGAGCCTCAAAAGTAATTGACTCTTAATGAAAATTAGTAATGAGACGTCTTACTAAGTTATTTATGTACTGAGTATTGTTTTTTAAATACATTTTACCGTTTCCCTCACAATCACCTAGCTTCATAAAAATATGCAAATATACGCAATATCATTATCTTTAAGTCCAATTTTTTTTTTTACTTATTCTTCTTGTCTTCATCAAACTATGTACTATGTGACAACGGAAATCAGCTCAGAGAAAAAATTAACATCCTCCAAGATAATTCCCCTTCTCAAAACTTTGTTAAAGCAAGTACCAATAATTTTGTGAGGTTAGTAAATTCCATGACTTGTATTTGAAATAGACAAGCAATTTTTTGAAATAGAAACTTCAGAAGAATTGTGTAAGGCCCCACTTCTTGCACCACGTTTAAGATTACTCAAAAAGCTTTCACAATCGAAAGCAGAACTTTCAAATGAAATTAAATGAGGAGCGCTTAAAAAAAATGAATAATCCTTTAAATCATCCTTTCTCAAATTATGTTATGCGTACCCCCTATGGTCGCAACACGTGATTATAATAGGTTAGTTAGTTAAGTATATATGCTGTTTTACCATAGTACTTACAACATTACAAAATACATTTATATAAGCAAATACATATATCCTAATAGTAAAATTTTGGAAAGCACTACTTTAAATGAAAATGACGCAATCAATGACTAAAAAAATTCTCTCAAACAGCTTCAACTCTAGTGTTTGGTGGACTTTTTTTTCAATTCACTATTCTAAATGACGACAATATTGTTAAAATGTTCAAAGAGGAATGGAACAATATGGTCTTCATTTCGATATTTGATTGTACAGAGGAACATCATA
>CP045894.1:839235-856589 GCA_013387185.1 Caligus rogercresseyi
AATTTATGATAGTTTGATCATTACACATATGCCAGATATATTTTCTTGCTGAAAAACCAATACAAAACTCTGCTTTGCAATAAAAACAAATACAGAAAAACAGATATATTCCCCTTTTTCGATATTCAGAGGCTTCCGGTGACATGGCTTGTATGAATACCATTTAAAATACTCCTTTTTCTCTCGGCATTCCTAGCGTCTTTCTTTTACTAAGGAGACATTAAATGAATCAATTATTATTTATGGGCCCATAAACATGAAAAAAGAAAGTTAGTTGTGTTCATACATTTATGTTTTCGGCTTTGAATGGTCGCTTTTCGTACAAGGTTTCAAGTGAGAGGTAGCAACTCTATTTTCTGTAAAGGCTCATGGAACTTGTTCAAAACAAAAAAAAAAAATTAGACTGAAGGGCAAATGTTTGAATTTTTTAGTTTACTCAATCATTGAGGGAGAAAATAAGCCACGAGAAGGAGACCTTGACTTTAAATAGTTGTATCTTTTACTCAAATAAAATGTCAATACATTGTTTGTTATCATGTTTGGCAATTTTTATATCACAAAAACTTATTACTCATCAAAAAAAAAAAAAAAAGAACACTCAAGAAGGCAAATCCTCATGTTTATTTTGGCTAAGTAATGTCACGATATTTCATTTGTTTGGTTTGTAATAGTTGAGGGCATTATATTTTATTTGAGACTAGCCATTTCGTCAAATTATACAATTTTTTTTAATGGGTCATTTATTTGAAAATCATACATAACATAATATATACAACAAAAAATAAAAAGAGCAAGAGGGGTTTGTGATAATAAAATCATAAATAAACGGGGTAGTGTGTTTAAAATTAACCCTCTGAAGCAAACCCATCACATCATTAAAACATATATCTAAATTATATATATAGTGGAAGTGAAAACACAAATAGAGAAACAAACAATTTTGTAAATAGTAGTATTAAACATCTTTTATTGCAGGCTCTCTCGATGATTCCACTTTGAATCCTCTTTATATCTTCTAACAATGAGTCTCAAACGAGAGTAAAATGACAGGACCATTGAGGAAAAACTTTGACGATATCCACTGGCGAAGTCCCATAACGGCACTTGCTTAGAAATAATATTGTTCTATCAAATTCATGAAAGTATTTTTGTATCACAATATGAATGATACAAGTAATTATTTATATAGCGAATTATTTATCAATTTGATCATTAGAGAATTCTTATTGCACTCAAATGTTTATATTATTTTTCTAAATACAAATACATTAGTCCATATAAATTAGTAATTCAAAACAATTAATTTGTGGAAGAATTTCAACATATAGAGTAATAAACTCTTCAAAAGTAATTGAATGAAACAAATCCATCTCATTTAAGATATATGGCTTTTGAATATATATTGGCGTATTTGGTAGCTTATGAAATATTGGACCCTGTAAAATACAGTATCTTGCATTAACTAAGGAGTAATGTGACTGGATACACCTTATGGCATGGATATCAATCTATGGAGTGAAAATATATTTATTCGTTCACATCAAAAGTTTAAGATGTTTAATTAAAAATCAAAGTCACTTTTAGTGATGATCCAAGATTTATAGGACTAATGTTTAAAGCTCATTTTTATAGAAGAAGGATAAACAACCATGAAGAAAAAAAATGATATTTAAAGCAATTCATAATAGAAAGCGAGCTCGCTCAGTGGAAGTGTTATCAACTCTCAAAGAGTTGAATCACAAATTTAAAATACAACTATATATATATATATATATATATCAGACTTTTGATTTATCGTTCATTTGTTGTCGTTCGCGAACGAACCAGGAAAATTTATTATCGTTCGTTTTGGTGCCAAAAAAAGACAACGATTTTTTCATTAACATGGGAAAAAATTTCCTTCTTAAAAAACTTCGTCATCGAACGACAAACCCAATTGCCCATTTAAAAATAAAGACGAACGATAACTTTTGGTGAACGACGAATAATATTTTGGCGGACGTCATCAAGTCTGATATATATATAATATATATATAGTAAGAGAGAGAGAGAGAGACTCTCGAATGGATAATTAAATCGTTAATACTAATATTCAGGGATATTATTCTTAAACGTGAATTGGTGAAAATAAAAGAAATACATATAAGAAAAAAAGTTGTTGGTATTACGAATTAAGGCATCACTGCACTCAGGGTTGTGAGATTGAACAAGGAGTACATATTTCATCTTTTAAAAACACTAAGCTTCTTTCACTATAAACTCCCAGCAATGTTATTCACGAATTAATGAATTCAACTATTTTAAAATTTATATTAATCATAGATTCCTTAAAGTAACTCCTCACACTAAGAAAAATAGAACCCCAATAATGACATCCTTTCAATATTATAACGGGGGGGGGGGGAATGAGGTTAAAATCGCCCAATTTTAATGATTTAATTATTATTATTTTCATTCTCAAGGATAATGGAGTCCATCTAACCATACACAAACAAATATCTTAAACTTTATAAATACAGCTCCTTATAAATTACGATCCTTTTTAATAACAAAACAAAATATCTCACAAAATGAGGTCATAATTTCTTTGAACCTCATAAACAAAACTATAAAAATTCCCGATAATTTATTAATAATAAAAATAATATTGTTCTCTGATAAGTACACCACATTATCATATTTGAAGAGTCCCATTTTATAAAGAACCTTTTGTGTAGAGTGAAACAGGAACAACATTCTTTGGTATCCCTTTTTGCATGTCAGAGTCTCACACTTCCCCCCTTGCTTCAAAGAAGTTGATTCAGAATATATATAGAATGTTTTTCAACTATATATAAATATGTAAGAAAACACAAATGGAAAATATATATATTTTTACTTATGTTTATTTTTGTTCTCATTTAAATATATTGAGATATTTCCTGAAGGGAGACAAGGGAAGGGTCAATTTAGCCTATGTAGGAGGTCGTATCCAGAGACCTATATAAATTTGGATGCACAAATAAACGAATAAAAAAAGGCAGATCCATGTGTGTCAGCAAATTCTTCTTCAAAGCAGAAAAAGAAGGAATTGTTATTATCCCTGAGTGCAGTTTAAATCTTTAAGGAATAGAAAAAAAGAGAATAAGAAATACCCAGTAACGTACTTTAAGGGAATCCCATTTTTAATGAACATACCATAGGATGAAATCACTTAACATTTATTGTTTTATTTTTATTTTCTCAAGACTACTTCATGTTTCACTATGTAGTGGCACCCATTTTGACTCCAGCATGTACTGAAACAGCTGTTTATCTTTAAGGGACTGCATTATTTTCTTCTCTGTTGAGTATCCAGTTATTACTAGGTTTGACAAATTTTGCCTTTTTTTGTTAAATGAATGAAGGCTTTGTTGTTTTCTTCTGTTTGCCACATTTTGTGCAGATTCCAAATCTGACAAAAAATTGTGACACTACGATGAGTTTACGTCGCAATACTCAAAAATTCAAAAATGGCTGACAGAAAGACGTAATTTCAGTTAATTAAAAAATAAATCAATACCACATAGGTAAGATTCGGAGTAGGTGTTATGGTCAAGGATTGCCAATATAAAAGTTTAACATGATTAAATCTGTCCTTTAAAGATAATAATTTTTACTTTTTATCTATACAAGCATTTATTATTTATTCTTGTTTGTAATCAGATTTGGTGATTAATTAGTCCAGTGCTTCCCAAACTTTTTGACATCACGTACCCCTTGGAGCATTTCATCTCCATCCGCGTACCCCCACCCCCCCCCCCCCCCGAAAAAAAAACAAAAAAAAAACATTCAACTGTTAGGGATCAGAGTTTTATTAACTTGCTTGCAGATACTAAATACATCTGCATGATAAACGGGCATAACATAACAAACAACACATAACAGCAAACAAGAACTAAGGCTGAACGAATATAGCCAAAACTGTGGAGCTCTGCATTGAGTTTAAGTGGGTGCGTGACGGGAGCTAGTTCTTGTGACTGAACTCTAATGTGAGGGGTGTGCTTGAGAGGACGCACATAGCCCCTGTATGTCTGGTCGAATCGGAGAGAGTTTCAGCCTTAAATCGTCCTCCACACATAGCCTGTGCCTGTATTTAGTTTTCAGGCTGGTCAGACTTGAAAATGCTCTCTCACATAAATATGTAGTGGCGAATGGGATTAATTTCTTGACAGCGCGTGTTGCCAGTTCAGGGTACTCGGTGAGGCAACCCTATCCAGAAATGTATGAGAGGCTTGAGGTTGAAATCAACTTTCAAGGATCCTGTTGTTGCAATGTCAATCAGGTTCTCTTGTTGAGATACTGAGAGGGCAGCAGGGGCAAGTAGTAGTAAATGGATGTCGAATCCAGCTGTCCGACTCGTCGTCACTGTCGGGGAAGTATCTGTGCAACTCAGCAGCGAGCTCTCCGAGATGCGCTACGATGTCGCGCTTGGTGCCGTCTGTCAGACTAAGGTCATTTTCACAAAGAAACTCGTTCAACAAAGGAAAGGAAACTATATTGTTCTTGCCCACGCAGTCAATCCATAGTTTAAGTTTTTGAATCATTGCCTCGATTTTTTCTCGCACAATGAAGATTTTTGCGGAGAGACCCTGTAATCTGAGATTGAGTTCATTCAAACGAGAAAAAATGTCACCCAGATAAGCTAAACGTGAAAGAAACTCTTCATCATGCAAACTGTCAGACAGATGAAATGAATGGTCAACAAAAAATATTTTCAGTTCATCTTTCAATGCAAAACGCGTGTCAAAACTTTCCCCCTTGACAGCCAGCGCACCTCAGTGTGCAGTAACAGTGATGTGTGGTCGCTGCCCATTTCATTGCAGAGTGCAGTAAATATGCGTTTATTTAGAGGCCTCGCTTTTACAAAGTTAACCATTTTTACAGTTTTGTCCAAAACTGTCTTCAAGTCCGCCGGCATGCCCTTAGCAGCCAAAGCCTCTTGTGGATGCTGCAGTGCACCCAAGTGGCATCGGGGGCAACCACTTGGACACGCGTGACCACACCACTGTGCCTCCCTGTCATGGCCCTTGCGCCATCTGTGCAGATGCCCACACATTTAGTCCAAACAAGTCCATTCGATATCACAAACGTATCCAGCATATGAAAATGTATTTCCCTGTTGTTCTTTTTTCGAAGTGGTTTGCAGAACAGCATATCCTCATTGACTGAGCCTTCATGGATATAACGGACGTATACTAGGAGCTGCGCCAGGCCGGCCACGTCCGTTGACTCATCAAGCTGTAGTTAATAAAATTCACTGGCTCGTACGCGAAGCAGTAAGTGTTAGAAAACGTTCCCAGCCATGGCACTAATGCGCCGAGAAACGGTGTTGTCTGATGCCGGTATGGTCTGTATGACACTTTTTGCCTTTTCCCCCAACATTACTCCAACCGCGTCTGCGGCAGAAGGAAGGAAAAACTCCTCCATAATAGTGTGGGGCTTGCCAGTCTGGGCTATTCGGTAGCTCACCATATAAGACGCCTCTAACGCCTTCTTATTCATTGTGTCTAGTTTTGTTATGGTGCTTTTAGTGGTAGAAAGTCCACGTAATTCCCTTTCAAAATACTCCCGTGGTTTATTTTTTAAGTGGGTATGATTCGTCTCCAAATGTCTGCGCAAGAGTGACGGTTTCATCGAGTTGTGCGATAACACCTTTGCACATACAACGAACTGTGGCTGAATAGACGAGCCAGTACCAATACAAGTGAAACCCAGCGCAATGTATTTGTCATCATATTTTCGTCTTTTTACCGTTGTCGGCATTTCTACACCCATGTGCTTACTCGAGGAAGGGGGCTCATCATCACCGCCACGGTCAGAGGCACTAGCCATGCTGGTAGCACAAGTCTCCTCCGGAGACAAGTCTGGATTTATGTCTCCGATATCCTCGGTAGTTGGCGTAGGAGCCGGTGGTGTCTCTGTGGAGCCCCCCTCCACTTTATGTTTATGTTTCACTCTTTTCAGCCATTTGTCCATGTTTGTGTTATTTCTTTTTAGCAGGGAAGTTTCATTGCCATCACAGCGACTTGTAACTAAACAGACTGAAGTTTCTTGTTAGCCTACTTAGCAACTTTTCAGAATCCTGTAACCTTGGTGTGCTTGCGTAGTAAAGCGCTGGAACCGCTATAGGCAGGCTGTTTGTCTGTTGTTGTAGGCGTACGTTTTCTACATTCGCTTTTTTTTTTTTCTTCCCCTAACTTTATGCGTAGTAAAGTGCTGGGACTGATTGGTAGGTTTTTTCTTGTATAGCGTTGACACTATCCTTTGCCATTTTTTTTCCCCTGTTTTTTTTTTCTCAAAATCTTTCTGCGTACCCCCTTTCATGACGTTGCGTACCCCTAGGGGTACGCGAACCATAGTTTGGGAAACGCTGCCTTAGTCAAACTCGAATAATACAAGTTACACATGATGTGGTTTTAATTTTGTAATGAGTATGTGAGTGATGATGAAGCGGTTGTGGAGCCAAGTACCAGTAGGACAAAGCGTCGAAAGAATGCAAAGGATTTGACCAATGTTTTCCTTGTCGTAGGACCATAAACAGATACCTGGAGGATGCTTTCTATATGAATCTGCTCATGGTAGCAGAGGAACTGTTGATTAATGGTGATGATCATGTTGTTACGGTTGGTTTAGATGGTGTAACCAAAGAAGTAGGTCACAAGCTGTACGATGTAAAGGCTGACCATATCACTACCTGATTTTTAGAAAACTATGACAACTGGGTATACAGATAATGCTAGACATTCTGGAGCGGACAGTGCTGCATCATGCTAATTTAAATTGAAGTGTCTGACATTGTTAGCCGATTCCGATGTTAAAGATATTGAAATTTTCATAGATTTTTCGATGACAGATGGAGCCAGTGATTGTTCTACACTGCTACAACAATTAAGGGGTGACTGAAACGAAGATTCTCAAATACTCTGCTCATATCATATTGGGTGCAGACCACGCATCCGATAAAGTATTTAAAAACACTGAGCAAAAAATTGTGTTCAAAAATTGCTAAATGTGAATGCTGGTGAAAAGGTGTTAACATCTCCAGGATCCAGTGTTCACACTCTAGCACTGATTGCAATCTAAAAGTTGCTTTTTACTAGCCATGCAGCACATTCTGTATCCTTATACAATGAGTATTCCTCGTGGATGAAGGCGCAAAGAATCAAGCATGATAGATTCAGATACTTCATGGACAATAGATTTGGAAGAATTGCAGAAATTGCCAAAGAATCATTGTCACGTAGACAATCAGCTATAGATTTCTTTGAATACAAAGAAGCTAATATTAGCAGATACGACATACTTACAAAACGACTGATTTCTTTACTTTGCTCAAATACAAGGTCGGCTGATAAGTTCCGAGACTAACACATAGATGGCGCCAGTGGATTTGTTTTCATATGACTGTCAGCTAGTACCAATCTTCAAAACATACATGCATAAATATAACAGCTGTCTGACAACTAGTTTGTGAGATATTGCGTTTTAAGTGAAGATACTTTTGTTATTGTGAAAAAATGGAAAAAAGACGAATTTCGTGTGTTAATAAAATATTATTTTTGATGGGAAAAAATACCATCGAAACTAAAACTTGGCTTGAAGAATGTTAAAAATAATCCACAAAATGATTTTAAATGACCGTAAAGTGAAGTTGATCCAGATAGCTGAGACTCTGAAGATATCGAAAGAGCGCGTTGGACATATCGTGAATGAATATTTGGACATGCGAAAGCTCTGTGCAAAGTGGGTACCGCGACAGCTCATCGATCAAAAACAACAACGAATTAATGATTCTGAGCAGTGTTTGAAGCTGTTCAATCGTAATCAATCCGAATTTTTGCGTTGATATGTGGCAATGGATGAAACATGGCTCCATCACTTCCCTCCCGAGTCCAATCGACAGTCCGCTGAGTGGACTGCATATGATGAACCGAATCCAAAGCGAAGAAAAACGCAACAGTCAGCTGGGAAGGTTATGGCGTCTGTATTTTGGGATGCACACGGTATAATATTCATTGACTATCTTGAAAAGGGGAAAACAATCAACAGCGATTATTATATAGCCTTGTTGGAGCGTTTGAATGATGAAATTGTTGAAAAACGGCCCCATTTGAAGAAGAAAAAAGTTTTGTTTCACCAAGACAATGCACCGTGTCACAAGTCAATGAAAACAATGGCTAAATTAAATAAATTGGGCTACGAATTTATTACCCATCCACCGAACTCTCCAGATCTGGCCACCAGCGACTATTTCCTGTTTGCAGACCTGAAGAGAATGCTCGCTGGCAAGAAATTTAAGGACAATGATGGAGTAATCGCCGAGACAGAAGCCTATTTTTCGGATAAAACGAAAGATTACTATAAAAGTGAAAGATCGCTATAATCGTTGTATCGCCCTCGAAGGCAACTATGTTGAATAATAAAATCGAATTTTGTCAAGAAAATGTTTTCTTCTTAGTTAGTCTCGGGACTTATCAGCCGACCTGTTATATACAAACCTCGGTGGAGATTTCATTTTCCCTTTGATGGATCTTCTAGGGATTAATGGACGAGATAATGAAGATGACAGAAGATATCTAAACTGGGCCGGATTACGATTATTCTTTTAATAAAAATTACCAGACTTGAAGCAGAAAAGAGATAATCTTGTGATGATGGACAAGTAGACTTTATGGCGCAATACTTGATGAGGTGATAAATACACTAGAGCGACTGTTGGCCGAAATTGATTTTCTCCGGCAAAATAGTTGTGAGGAAGGGTCTGTTGATATTGATGAAACCAAACTACAGTTCGCTCCACTAACAAAACTTGAGCTGTGAGTCTGAATTGGCAAAATTAGATGTCCGTATTGCAGCAAATGAAGGATTTACATCCGTCCACACTCATTCTTGCAAGAATGTTGTGATCACAAACAGGTTATTAACAGATCCATCCTTCTCAAAGATGAAAAAAGCAGAAACGATAAATTGGGCAAGAATATCAACAAATATAACTGCTGTTAGATCCGTTGAATCTAACATTTTGCACACCGTCAAAATCTGCAAAATATTAGTGCGAATAAAAAGAGCAGCTCAAAAGAAAAAAGTGGAAAGGACCGTGAAGTTGCTTGATATGTGTAAAGGCTACCAAGGTCCAGTTACAAGAGATACTCTTGACTTGATTGAAAGGCTGACAGAAAAACAACATATATATCAGAGCTTCAGTGGCATCAAATATTCGTCAAATGAGAGGATTCAAAGTTGACGGGAGATTTAAAATGGAAAAGTTTTTATGTGCTGAACTAAAACAATCAATTAAGAATTCCATCATGCCAGAGTCGGATCTAATTATAGATGTAAACACACTACTCAAACAATGTTTAGGTGTGAGGGAATATTGTTTTGAAGGTATGTGATACTAAACTATTGCTATGGTGCTTCATGTTAATATTTTGAGATCCTTTGTCTTGTTGATAATTGCAAAGCACAGATTAATATTGTTATAATGCTTTCCCCCCAACAATTTTAACCCCGTTAACCGCTAATTTGAGAAGAAAAATCAATAAATTTTGCTTGTATCTCGTAATAGGAATGATTTATTGACTTAATAGTGGTATTTTTGAATTCCTTGACCAAAAAACTTTATAAATACATACTGGAAGTACAATTTCATTCAAAATAATATTTTTTTTGGTCAAAATTAGGTCATTTTGGCGGCTGTTTTGAATTTGTGAGTGTTAGCGACGTAAGACATCAGCTGAGATAAAAAAATGCCAGATTTGGATTTTACACAAAATTTGGCCATATATATATATCAGGAAACGGCCGGGACATCTTTTTTCGCCGGGACCCGGGCTGGGACTTAAATTTTTCAAGCCGGGCCGGGACTTAATATATATTTTCGTTCCTTCGACATTCTGAAGTGACGACGGTTTTTTTAGAAAATAATTTCCAAAAATTAAGGGATGACATTTTTTTTAGAAAATAATTTCCCCCAAAAATATATTTTCAGAACGTTTTTTTAGAAAACAATATTTCGAAATTCCTTTCTAAAAAAAACGTCGTCACTTTATGAATGACAAACGAAAGAAAATATTTATGTCTCGGCGTCTAAAAACACCGGGCCTTGACGCTCGAAAAACAGCCGGGACCCGGGCCGGGTAACCGGTCGTTTCTTAATATATATATATATATTTATATATTTATTTATATACATATATATTAAAAACTTCTGATGATGATTTGCCCAACCTTATTATTACATAGGGTCGGTTGTCGTATCTGATGGTTAAGTAGTTTCACATCGAGCATTACATTTATGTGTAATATTCATTGCGCAAAAAAATATCCACATATATCATGCAATCAAGAATCCTTCCTCAGCAACAACAGCATATTTTCCCCCTTTAATTCCTTATGTGCAGTAAATAAATTTTCATAAAGAATGATTTGTAGCCTATATTATATTAATATTATAGTCCATCTCAGCACTTTCGAAGCGATGAGGTACATTTGCGGGGAGGATGAGTAGAAATTTGAGCCTTGCTTTTTTCTTGTGACACTTAATTTAACTCCTCGACAAAAAAAGTACATCCATAAAAGATAAGTATAAAAAACTCTGAGTGACAAGTTTTTGAAAGAATTCCAAGACATGCCCCAAGTGTGAGTATATTTGTTTATATGCAAGCATGACCTAAAAATATACTGACTTTTCAGTCAACAAATTTTGAAGGGGGCTCATGTTGAAAGCATGTCTTACTCTCAATGAACCGCAAAGTTAAAAAAACAACGTTTATGAAAGTTGAAAAATAATTATTCAGGTATGAAGAAAAAAATATGCCATTAATCAAGCAAAGATTATTTTTTAACACCCTTGAAGAGGTCAAGTTATGTGGCAAAGAATGTAATAAGAAATTCTTTAAATTCATATTAATTGACGTATTAGAGGCTTAAGTTATTTGATACTAATTACTAAATGAATGTAAGGTTTTTTATCAACAAAATGCTAGAAAAATATTTGCTCCAAAAGCAAAGATAAGAAACAAATGGCAAAATAACAGCCAAGATTTTGATAGAACATTATTTCCTAGTTTCCAATTTTCGAGATAAAAAAAATGTTAAACTAACAGAAGTCGTATGGTTTCTAAAGCAAATTATTTTGATACACTCTCCCAATTACATTTATATCCATATCTCAATAATAATAAAAATACCTACATAATAGGATGTAGCTGCATTTGTCCGGATATAATTAAGTGTTATAGCTTTAAAATGATCAATCGAACCTATTCCATATTATAAAGTATCAGCGGACTGAAGCAGTTTAGTGGTAAGTTTAACTCTCAATGTTAAGAGATGTAGTTTAGTAGTACTCATTGATTTATCTTACACCTGGCCCCCCAACAGCCCCGACCTGAACCCTGCGACTACTACTTGTAGGGGAAGTTGAAGAGGGAAGTGTGCGCCACACACCACAGCAATGTGGCGTCCCTGAAGGCCTCCATCAAGTCGGAGATGAACAAGCTGGATCCTGCGGAGGTCTCCACGCGCTGTGGGAGGTTCAAGCGTCGTTTGGAGGACATCGTTGAGGCTGGGGGCGGCCATATTGAAAAGTAATCTTGTGTTATGTCTTATAAACAACTTTCTAGTAATTCAAAATATTACTTTTGTTACCATTTTGGATCTGGAGGATATATAACTTTGTGCGGATTTACCTGCAAGACCCTGTTGGTTCCATGAGCTTATAATACTTATTATATATATATATATATATAATATTTTGTGCAATTAATAGGTTTTAACTTTTTAAACCACAGTATTATTGTGACCCATTTAACACTGTTGCAATTATAATTATATTCTACTACATTTCAAAGCCATTAGTTTAAAAATTTGTTATTACCTCCGCCGAAGGAGGCATTGTTTCACTGGCGTTGGTTTGTTGGTTGGTTTGTCAGCAGGATAACTCAAAAGTACCAAACGGATCCAAATGAAACTTTGTGGAGTTGTTGAAAATGCCAAAAAGGAACAAGTGATTTAATTTTGGCATCTCTGAAAGGTTCTTTAAGATGCAAAATGAGCTAAATACTAATAAATATTTCAAGTTAGCCTACTCTGCCAATAGATGTCGCTGTGCTGTGAAATTGGGTGCCGGGAGCGTCTTCCTCTCAAAATTTCCGTCGAGGGGAACCCTCCCCCGTCCTCTACGCCGCCCCAGTCGTGAAAAATCCGCCTCGGAAGGCTCATAAGTACCCGTGACGGCGGAGGTTTACACTCTCTGAGTGTATACATGCCTCTAGTTGATATTTATTGGAGAGAATATCGATATTTCAATATATATAAAGATTTATAATTTTGTAATACATTCATTTTCTTGAAGATTTTACACTTCATGGTGTCACTGATCTTCGAGTAGATCTTAGGAATGTCCTTATATATTATCATAATCATTTCACCTCCCTTAAAAAATAAGGTTACAAATAATTCCTTTGCCAGAATTCATTTTCTTTTCTTTTTTTATATCATCGTTGAATCAATCCCAATTCTCCCCCTTTTTTAAACTGTCCAAAAACGAAACATTCGATGAAAGGGTATGCACACTCTTATAAATAGGAAATATGCGAGACAAAAGACTGCATACTTTCAAGCCTGCATCTTGAAATATAAATAAATCTACGGTAAATGCTTTTGGGTGGAAACGTCTTTCAAATGCATAGCTGTTATTGCGTGATCTCAATATTCACTATTGCAAGCTGAACGACATACTCATTAAAATAACTCAAATGTCTCTGATTGTTCCTTTGTAGTCACCTTTTGACTTTCACAGTTTTTAAGAAAGTCTTTCTGGATACTTCTTGCAATGAATGCTTTGGAATTATAAAAACTAGTCAGCTAGCTAATAAGCAAGTATACATAATAATTGATCTTATTTGGTATGCGTTAACAATAAATATAGATATTTTTAAGAAACTTTATTGATTGAGGGAAATTACATATGAAGAAATATGTAATTAAACATTGTAGTTTAAAAAAAGGCAAAAGGGGAAAAAAAATTGTTGAGTAATATAAAACATAGCTCAAACAAAAAAAAACATGCTCTTGTATTATATTAAATCTAATGAATCAAAACATTCGATAATACTACATGATATATATAAAAGACTTTGTATATAAAAGACAGTAATATAATACGTTTTCAAAAACATTCAGAGAATATTTTGATAGTTTTAGATATGGCTTCATACAAGGGCGTGTAATGGTTATAAACCCGAGTTGGATTGTTTTTATATAACTATATATATATATATATAAACTCCACCTAAATATTAGGATTTTTCACTCATCACATAGTTGTTATTGATCAAATCTGTTCATTTTCCTCTATACTAAGCTACTAGAAAGCTTCATTTCTTTTGTGTGAACAACGAATTATGCTACCCGCTATGCGTAAAAATATTCCCCATCCAGATAGTAGCTAAATTGGCTTTTTTCAGTGAAAATTAGAGAAGATTCTCCTTACAAATCTTGATTCATCCTTCCTTGGAATAATAACTGCATTTCAGATCGAGACTCTTCACTTCTTAAAGCATCTATCTTTTATCATGTAGTAAGATATCACAGAGCCGATAAAGTATTAATGTTTTCGGTTACAAAGAACGCTAAAAGCATACCAATTATGGAGTTTTGCCAATTGGCAAATAGATTGTTGGCCTGTCCACCATCTACAGATAGCATTAAGTTTAATTTATATAATTCTGGATTTTCAAATAGTATTTTTAATTTTAAACAAAAGTATGGAATTGGATTAATAATTAAATGTCGGGTAAAGTGCTACATAAACGATAGTGACCAATTTGGTAATTTAGGTGCAGTTTATATAATTGAGATGAGGTATAACAATTTTATTTTAAATAATCTGAATGAAATATCCATATAACTATCTACTCTTTTACCAAATTAACATCATAATAAAGATGTTTCAAAATGGGTTTTGATTTCAAAGATATTTGGGGATTTTCAAACCATTTTTAAATAACTACAAAAATTCCAGTTGTGGATCTGTAGCAGCAAACTCTTTACTATATTTCCCGCCAGATGGCGGGGGGGAGCACTGTAGCAGAAACTATTTACTTTATTTCCCGCCAGATGGCGGGGAGGAGTAGTTTGCTCCTTACATGAAAGAATTAGTTACCTTAAACAACTTATATATATTCCAATTCCAATTAATTATGTTTTCAGGTATTTCATGTATTGTAATACTTAATTGCACGTTGTTTATGAGTGTGTTACTTCTTGTATACGTGTGTATTGCTATTATTAATAAATACCTGGATACGGAGAGTGCATGAACTTAGACCTATAAGTGGGTTGTATTCAGAAGTCTCATCCTCTTCTCCCTCCAGTCTACTATTATGTTAGATGTATTTTTATTACATCTACAGATCACCTATAGAAAAGTTGTATTAATTCGTAAGGATTTTAGGGAAGCAGCGGGTAATTCCTATCCAACTGAGAGGATATAAGACATCGTTTATAAACAGTTGTTTTTAAGAAGATACAGTTGTATTGTAGCAACAATCCTATGAGGATGTTATATTTTTTTTTTTCAAATTTATCGATTTAAATCAAACAAGAAATAACAAACCCCTAACAACAAAGTCTGACAGTGAATAAAGAGTCTTATAGGCGATGCAATATTCATGTATGAATCATGGTATGATAATTCCATTCATTAATACAGTAGATTAGAAACTTTGTTTTTTTTGTAACTTAATATTGTAAGCATAAACAATTTCATGATGAATAAAGTATTTTGGTATTTGTACTCAATCTACTATACAACTATGAGATTTTTCGACATGTATGTTGTGCAGTCCCAATAAAATATATCAACTTGTCATTTTAAATAAGTTGACCACTGTATACTGTATAAAGACGTAATTGATATTTACAAATATATATATATTTATTTATTTAACTATGAACTTAAATATACTTATAATCATTATCATTTCTTAGATAATTTATGACAATATTTTTGCCATAGCAAACTTAAACTAGAGGCATATATACATCAGACAGTGCAAAAACTCCGCCGTCACGGGGTCCTTATGAGCCTTCCGAGGCGGATTTTTCACGACTGGGGCGGCGTAAAGGGACGGGGGAGGGTTCCCCTCGACGGAATTCCGAGAAGAAGACGCTCCCGGCACCCGATTTCACAGCACAGCGACATCTATTGGCAGAGTAGGCTAACTTGGAAATATTATTAGTATTTAGCTCATTTTGCATCTTAATTCTGCACTCAGAGGTGCCAAAATTTAATCACTGTTACTTTTGGCATTTCCAACAACTTAACAAAGTTTCATCCGAATCCGTTCGTACTTTTTGAGTTATCCTGCTGACAAACAAACCCACGCCAGTGAAAAAACAATACCTCCTTCGGCGGAGGTAAAAATTATAGCTGACCTTACAAATGTTACGAAGTATGCCAAAAAATAAAAAAATAAAATAAAAAAATAATAGGTAATACATATATTTATACTGAGTCTTGCCATGAGCAGGCTTGGGTATCGTTCAGCGCTCATTTTCTTTTTAGAAGAACGTTTAGTGCTCAATTTCCAAGGTTATACGGTTTAGCTAACAAATTAGGTGTTGCTTGTTTTCGAGGTGAGGGGTGGCCAGGATAAGAAGTGATAAAGGGTCTTCAGATTACAACTGTACCATTTGTTATACATACTTCAATGGCGAAAGATTTGCTTGCAGAAATTGAGGGCCCAATTGGAATGAAATTAAATTTCAACGGCGTCTGATCTTTATATTGGAGTTAAAGATCTATTTTTATGGCTGGTCGAACCTAAAATATACTAAAAAGGCATAACATTCCATGGTGAAGCGTTCTACATCTACTACTAGAGGTTGAAACATACCCATTAGTTTAATGACTAAAGTAAAATTCGAAAGTAAATGTATCATGATTTTTTTAATCATTTATAAAAGTTACAATGATACACGACAAATTGTTGGTTGAATTAAAAAATATTCTAGTCCATAGTAGAGTCAAAATGGGTCACCTTTTTAATTTTATTTTATTGGAGTGGTGTGAAAAGAAGAAGTACAAGGAAAGATGACCGGCTCATCACAGGGGATCACCTCCCTCCCTAAAAAAGTATGGAGGAATTGGATTGATCGATTTCGGAACCTTCTGGAATACAATCATATTTCGTGGTTCAAACGATCGCTTGACTCTGGCACAGTGTGGGTCAGGTCAATCTAATATACAACTATGAGATTTTTCGACATTTATGTGTGCAGTCCCAATAAATATATCACAATTGTCATTTTAATTAAGATAGACTGTATAAAGAACGTAATGATATTTACAAATATATATATATATTTATTTATTTAAACTATGAAATTAAATATACATGGAATGGAATGTTATGCCTTTTGATATTTTAGGTTCGACCAGCCATAGAGCAAAAAATGGGTGAAATCTTTGGATTGTCCCGAGATGATGTGAGAGGTAGGGGACCACACAAGTAATTGAATCCTCAAAATTTATAAGTGAAGTTTTGTCGTCAAGCTTCCAGTCTAACATTGAAATTTCTAACATAGTTCTCACTAAAATGAACTGGCAGGAACCAACAAAAGATAATAAAAGATTGACTTTTTTGGTATCGACTTCGATTAAAAGAAAAATTGAATTTCTGGGTGAAATCTTTAATGAGAACAATGACTTCGTTCCTAATTAAGTCCTTTAAAGGAAAAAGGTCGTGCAAGAAATTGATTTTAAAAGAGAGTAGGCCCAAGGGACTATTTTTTTAATTATTTGAAAATATAAAAAATCCAACATACGAGAACGCTTGGTAAAAGAAAATGATAGGTCTTTGTACACAAAACAAATTGAAAGGAAAATAGATAAGATTAGTCTTAAATATTCATGGAAAGATGCTCTGAAGTGCCTAAAAAAGAAATACTTTGATTTTACATTATTTTGGTTTAAATATTGCGTTATAACAAAATACTCTTTCGTTGGGAAGCATTTTTGGGGGGACTGAGGTCGAGAGAGCGTGTATTTTTTGCAAAGTGGACAATGGAAACTTCGATACATTTCTAATAGAGTTGCCCAGAATTAAAGAGAATTTGGATTGTTCTGATTGAGGAATTGTTTTTTAGTTTGGAATTGTGTTAAGGGTAAAGAGTTTTAGTTATATTTATGTGGGACCTTTCCAAGAAAAAGTTAATTCATTGTAGCAAAGATAACAGAATATCTTATACAAATTCCGAAGTACACGAACACCCCTCCCAGAGAAATTTACAATTATTGGCAAGGACATTTTTGGAAGGATTAT
>CP045894.1:856689-875658 GCA_013387185.1 Caligus rogercresseyi
TGGGAGAATTTATTACCAGAGGAAGAGGATGATCTAATCATTGATTGGATAAATGGGAGGGAGGACAAGAAACTTATTTGGGAATTTATGGGGATATTACTCTAAGGCATATAAAATTGCTTTGAACTCTGATTAAAGGAATCGATTTTGGGATACTTTTTTTCTTCTTTTCTCTTTGTGCTCCTTTTGAAATTCAATATTTGCTTATATCAATAGGAATTTATTATTTTTTACAATATGGAAAATGACTTTTTGGGGAAATATAAGAAATAAGATCATAAAAGCGAATAAAGTGTAGCCACTTTGGGAGTTCTGGTCAAAAAGCTTTGAATTTTTGGTTTACAAGCCGTATTATCTCTCTTTCTTGTTTTTTTTCGTCAGGGTGCAGTTACATTTTTCGACAGATTTATATGGAACAAAATAAACATTTATTCCCTTTCTTTTGAGGATTGAGGCCCATAAGGACAAACACCTTGTTGCTTTCTATAGGATGGAACTTTCAGCTCTGAGCTGATGTTTCACATTAACAATCCGATTGAAGTGAAGCTTTATTTCATAATGACCAATGTTTTTTATTGTTTATACACTTTTCCTCCTCAATGTAGTTTCTGCTGTGAGGACAACACTAAGAACATTTGTAAGACAATTATTGCTGTGTTGGGATACTTTGGAGAATAATAATTATTAGTATATATTAACCCGTAGTCATCGCCAATTAGGTTGCACGGCAGGAACGAATGTTAAAGAAAGACTGTGAGAAGGTCATGACTTGAAGGCTGCTTTATTATCACAGAACAGGAAAAGAAGGAATATACACACGGAAGAGGAAAAGAGTGAGGCATCGTAGACATGACGTCAAGTTGTCTTGTAACGTGACGTCAGGGGCATAACAATTATATATATATTGTTTTCATAATTATTCAAATTAACATCAGCTAATTAAAAACGAATTGTGAAAGAGAGGAATTGACATTAAGTTATAAGTATATATACTACGTAATAACTTTTTGACTTTTTTTTCATCACAAAAATGATTACCTGTAGCACGAATGAATGAACTTTTGCTTATAATTGCCTAAATGACCTTTATTTCATTGAACTAACAAAAAAGGTCATGCAAAAAGCACTTTGAAAATTCACTCTTAACGTAAATGAGGCTAAATTCGATAACGATAAGGAAACATTACAAAGTGTCTCTAATGAATTACCGGATTGAAAATCCGAAACCATTGAACACGATGTGCTGGCTGGTGGAAGCTTAAAAGGACAAACCTCACGTGAGATTTTAAATATTCTACCACTTTGCTTGGCCTTCTACAGTGTTAGATTATTCTATTACCTCCTAGGCAGTGACACTGGACACGCCTACTATCTTATACATTCTGTTTCTAGGAGTATAGCTTAGTGAAGAACAGCATGTCGTTTAAAAAAATTCTCTACCACTCCTCACTTGCAGGAGTTCAACTTGTGGGATCAATTCTGATAATAATTGCCGACACGACAAGCGTCAACTCCGGGAATAAGTCTGGTGTTGTCATTCGGCCGCAGCAGATGTTTGAAAAGAATGGGAGCCCCAGACCCAAGTTTATCAGTTGTCAGTGCCCATGTGCTCGATTGCATCCCCCGTATTGTCATGAACGATGAGCTCCATGACTCAACCAAATCCCTAGATATTGAGTACTTCTTTGTGAATGACTTGGTGCGCAAGTATGACCAATTGAAGGCAGCTTTCGCAATGGAAAAGCTGAGATCAAGGAAACAGGCGGTTGGAGAGACGACATGAAATTTTTGTATCACCTTACTCGTGTCTTCCGACACTTCACTGAGAAAGATGCGGTCCCTTTTGTTAACTTCAGCAGATTCCTACATCATCAATTCACGCTGGAACTCTCGTGCCAATCTAGCCCTCCATGCATTCTTTCTCATGCCTGTAACTCGAACCAGGCTGCGTAAATCTGTTCATTTTTCTTACCCATGGGCCGGCCATTGGTTTAGCAACGAATTGTTCCGCGATGAGATTTCGAAGAACTATCATCTGCTCTGGATGATACCCAAAAGGTCTCAAATGCTTAGAAACCCACTGGAAAAGAGATGAATCGCATCAATATTGCCCGAAGCAACCAATGCTGCGAGCGTGCGATCAAAGTTATGCAGGACTTGGACGAGTCCTGCCGCAACAAGGACAACCTCCCCTGAGATTCGTCCTTTCCAATGACATTAATGTGACCATTGACATTGACCAATTGTTTTCTGTCCCTTTATACTGCTATACAATAGTATACATATATTCTTTAAAGTTTTTGTTTAAACTGGAATATGTTTTCATTGACTTCAAAACTGGTCAAAAAGCTTTAATTAAATTTATTTAAAATAATTTGTGCGTAAGGTTTTTTCATCAAATAAACTTAAAAAATAGATTTCGTTTTAGTCTCTCATAAAATTTCATCATATGATGACACAAATATGAGGTTGTAAAAAGATATCACCCTAATGTATGTATATTGTATTTTACCGTAAGTAATATTGGATCTAACTTTGTAAGGATACAATTATTGATATTCATGTTAAAATTACTTATTTCAGAGGGTTTTAATAGTTTGTTAAAATAAGATATTTTAATGTCGTTCGTTTCACATAGTTTTTCTTCAAACTGGGAGTTCTCCTACGTCGAATATGGTCTTTACTTCGCAGCATTGGTTTAAGAGTTCCAAAATATTTTTGGTGACGGTTTTGATATTTTGGATGGTGGATTTTGACACATGGCATTCAGAAATTTGTAATTGACGTCGATTAGCTCAAACAATGCCTTTCCTGAAAATATTTTAAGATATAGGTTTACGTGAAAAAAGTTTCATATATAATATTCAACATTTTTTTTTTTTACTATGGGGGGGATGATCGATATGAAGAAATGAGACGTACAGTGAAAAAAATAATATTGCAGCAAAATTTGTATAAATTTGCTATATATATTGAGTCGGTTTTTATGTCTACGATATCTTAGGAATGTTTTTTATATTTACGAAAAGTTTCGAAACTATATTGATAAGAACTCAAGGAATTTGTATGAATACTTTCCCTAAAATGCTCTAAATGCTAAAAGCTTTCCTTATTTTTCGTTGTAATTTATAGCAATAAAATTCTAGAACTGCTTCATCATACTAACAGGCATTCATTTTAGAACAAGAGAATATGTTTTAGTTATTTTATCGATTTGAGTACTTATGAATGAATAAAAGAGCAAATCTGCAAAAAAAAGTTTATTATATATTATAACCTCTATAACGATTCATCCCTGGTGCGTATTCATCCAAGGCTTCAACAGATGCTCCAACATTTGCCGCTTTATCTCCAGATCCGCCATTGTGTAGTTCCCCTCCCGACAAAATATCGGTGCCAGCCACCGATAGAGACGCACGCTCAGACTATGCCTAGGGTGCAGAAGCCCCTTGAAATCATGATAAAGAACTAAGAACCCCTCAATATTATAGCGATCTCCCTTAATGAGGTCATTCAGACGACTCTCACACATGGATAACTTATCCGTCAATTCTTAGCCATAACATTCAAACAATTGGAGCACTTCCACTCATTGACGGAGGCTTTATTAGGAGCAGCGTAGGTAAAGCAGGTAGTGCACTTCACCTGATCCAAGCACTCAGTTTGGCCTTTGAGACAGCGATCACACTCGCAGTCAAGTACCATTCACTCCTTAGTCTTCTTTGCCGATCAAGAAGGGAGTGAAAGGGCAATGTAGTTTGCAAGGATTTCACTTCCTTTTGGTATTCGGCGAGTGGCCCGACAAGAGTTCAAGTAAGGCTTTCTATGTGACAACAGATGCTCCACATTGGCTGCACATCCATGGCTGAGAAGAGAAGAGAGGGGAAAAAGACCGCGAAAATGTGTTTTGATTTCGTAAGCGTTAACGTCTAGTATCCCAGAGGCCTTTTTGATTTCCTTTACACTGAGCTGTCCGCAGAGTCTTTGAATGATGTGATCATTTATGTCACTCCATCGATCAGTTCCTTCGACTCTTTGGAATGGTCCATGAGACGTTCAACCAGGCATAGTCTCGGGGTTGTCTCTCTCTCAAGAGACAAAGACGGAGTGGGAGACTGCAAACCATTTTGATTGTTTATGGTATCTTCTTGGAATTCCGTGAGGGAGGCCTTTGCTGTGGAGAGGATTTGGCATTCTTTGGATGACTCATGGAGGAGTTTGCATTTTTCATTGGTGCAAAGAGGATATATGCAGTTGAGACATGGATTTGAGAGTGAAACAGGGGTTGAGCATGCAATGCAGAGTGGGGGACTTCGTGATTTGGCCCTACAACGACGGGGCGGTCCACGAATACCAATTCTCCGGGTTCAATATCTCTGATGCAACCACGTAGCTATAAGGATCAAAAGATTATTTGAAATTATATGTTGAAATATTAATTTCATATGGTATCAATTATTTTTGAAAAGTTATGAAAATTGTCCTCTTAATTTGAGTCCATGGAGTGGTTATTATTTAATCAAACTTTGATTTTAAAATTATTGTTTCTTAAGTAATTGCAAAATATTTTTAGCAAAAATTGTAGGATTTTTATAAACAAAATACTAAGTAGTTTTGCCTACATGATACCGAAGATATATGATAAAAATGTTTGATACTATAATACGTACATGTTCAATTAAAATATAGGTATAATGTGTCTTGAAGGACAATAAAACGAGTCAACTGTAACAGAGTATCCTTATATATATCGAAGGAAGTGGTTCGGTTGGACAGTCATTTAGAGAATCAATTTATTTTTTTACAATATTTTTAATTCATCAAATCGTAAGTATATTTAATGACAATATTATTTTAGGTACCATTTGTATAATAAAACCAAACAACTAAAAGTTGTATGACCCAATCTAACCAAAATTGTGTATAATTGGAATACTGCATAAACTATACAAAACTAGGCCAATTATGTCTAGACATATACCTAATAAATATACTTAATTTCCTGAAAAAATTATGACTAGGATTTTTTTGCATTTTATGAGGTTGCGTTTATTACGCAATAAATGGTTGCGTTTTTTATATATGTAGATTTCTTTATTCGGTTATATTTTTTTCTTTTCTCCAATGAAAGTGTATGCAATAACGTACCCCTAAAATAAATATATATTTTTGTACAATGAGCTTGAATTTGAAAATTCAAATAGAATATGATATATTTGTAAAGTGTGCATTTAATCTACAGTTGATTTAGAAGATCAATATTTTTGTCTTGCTTAATGAAATTTATGTTTACCTTCCAAAAAATAGATTTTTACATATAATCTTCTAGGGATTATATACAAGTAATTTTTTTAACAAGTGCAAAATATAAATTAAGAACCCAAATGTTAAATTTTGAAACAATAGAATTATAATCCAGTTTGCTTGCGTCCGTAAATAACTTAATACATAAAGACTTGGTTTAAGATCAATAAAACATATATTTTGTTTTCAAAACATAGCAAATTATAAGATTACTGACATATATGAACCTTTGCATTGGTAATTGGTTACATATTTTGACAAACGGTATATTTATGTTATTTAAGACGAAAATAGAGTTAATGCATGCAATAATCTAAAATGTTATAGGGAAAATTATTTTCTAAAGTTGAAGTGTTATTCTTACATATAACAAGTACTAAAAAAATATATTGCTCAAACAGTATTAAACAAATTATCAAGAGCAATACAGATTTATATAACAATAGAGAATACGGTTTTTAACATTAGTTAGATATATTATCAAAGGTTTTTAGTAAAAGTGATTTTTATTTTAATAAAACGAAAACTGTTTAGAGATATCGACGACTTCTTTTTTCTGATAAATATATTCAAGTTCAAATATGAATTATATTCGATGTCGTTTGAATGATCACGACACATGTACGTTTTACAAAATCCAGTAGTTGAATTCATTTTCGACTACTTTTCCATATAAATTGACTTAAACTGCATCAATTTCGCGTTGAGCATTTGCTAACAATTTAGAACAAGACACTCATTTGGGCCATCTTGAATTGATGCGCTTGCAGCATTATTTTTACATTTTGTGCATTTCTTTGTCTTCCTTGCACTAGAGTATTTTTTTAACGATGATTTTGACTCGATTTTTTCCCCTAAACGTTGAATAATTGATTGTGCTGGTCGATTACGTTGACCATTAATTTTCGTTAGCACCATTAAAGTTTGGATCAAAGGCTCATAACCAATTTTGTAATAATAAAAATTAATAATTTGCAAGTTGCTCAAGTGCGTCTACTCCATGATTAAACACTATTTATTTCTAAGCACAGCTGTCAAAGAAACAATAATAAGTATGGCGTCGTTTTCCAAACCTATCAACTTAAAAAATGCGCGACCCTGTTGAAAGCCCCTTTATACATATTTGGATTTTATAATTTATTTGCAAAGATGAAGAAAGAATTAAGGGATTCCAAAGAGTTGCTTTTTATAGAATTAATTCATTTAAAGAGAACATATTTTCTTATAGAAAGGGAAACATATTTTCAATGGAATTTATTAAAGCATATGTAAGTACTCTTTAGATTATTAGGTAGATGATAACTTTTTCTGTTAAGATGCAACATGCATTTAATCGTTCCAGTAATTAAATGTTTCATATGTTAGTTTCAAATGTTAAAAAGAGTGTACATGTATTGGAAAAATAAGTATAGTATTAAAAAAACCAACATATCTCTATCAACAAAATTATGTTGTATGCTATAGAAATGAAGAAAAATGTACACTTAAGAAATGCAACAACGGCAGTCAAAATAATACAATTAAGATATAAATATACATTTATAAATTTTAACAGAGATTATGGACGAATAATCTGTCGCTGAAAATACTTTTCAAATTAGTCATTTGGTATTTTTTAGTTCATATCAATTCCTAAATCATGATTTGTATTTGTATGTAGTGTAAATTCTATATAGAGCTGAACTTAATGAGCTTTGCATATGAAAAATGATATAAATTTAATGCTTTAGTATATCTATCAATCTATCTATCTATCTATCTATATCTATCTATCTATCTATCTATCTATCTTTCTATATGTATAAATAAATAAATAATATATATATACAATTACATGGACATTATATAATACTCATATAATTATCCTAATTTTTGTATATATATATATATACTAGCGGATGTTACCCGGCGTTGCCCGGGATTTTCCAACTTGACAATAGTCTTTGGAATAGAAAAATGACAAACGAATAGTTTTAGTGATGCCATCACATGTGATTTTATATATTAAAATTATTTCCTTAAAAGTTGTCATTGCGTGTTCATTGCCATTTTTCCGCTTTTCGTTCCTTAAGGCTTGGAATTTAAACATCGTAAGAAGAAGTTATTTTCTAAGTCATTTCATACAGTGCCTATGTTATTTGCTTATGAAAATTAGTTCCTTAAAAAGTCGTCATTACCATTTTTTCCGTGTTCTATTCCCTAAGGCTGGGTATTTATACTTCATAAAAACAAATTGTTTTTGAAGCCATTTCAAAGAGCGCCGATGATATGAATGGTAGTGATGAATATTAGAGTATTAGTTTGAGCTCCTTTGATGGAGGAAAACAGCAAAAGAAAAAACTTAAATGGGAGTGCCACTTCATATCTTAATCAAGAAAAGTTGAGAGTGATTGCCATCACTCTGCATTTCTAGGTATTATTAAAATTTGATTAGCGCGATGTTGCAATATAAAAAGTTGTTATTTTCCACAAACTTTAAATTTAAGGGGAAAGACAGGGACAAAATACTTATTTTTAAGTAATCATAGGGAAAAATAATTTTCATGTAACACCCAATAATTCAAAAACACGTCTTACTACCTCATAATCATCCAAAGGAAATTTGGTGAAAATATAACATGGCAATTTTAAAAATTGGCAAAAACGTTTTCGCAAAATAAAATCAACATGATGATGACGAATTTTCCAGGAGATTACAACCCCACTAAAAAACTCCTTGAGTTCTCAAAACTATTCACTGAAAATTTTGTCAAGATCTAATTAACCGTTCAGGAGATACAGGGAAACGAACGAACGAACGGAATTCTTTTATTATTAGTATACTAGCAAATGTTACCCGCGTTATCTGAAATGGATTTTCAAACTGAACAATAGTCTGGAATGGAAAAAAATCACACGAACAATTATAGTGAAATCATTGCATGTGACTTTTCAAATTAAAACCAGTTCCTCAAAAAGTTGTCATAGCTCTTCATTACTATTTTTTCCGTTTTGTATTCCTTACGGCTGAGTATTTAAACATCGTAAAAAGAAGAAATCACACGAATAATTTCAGTGATGCCATCGCATGTGACTTTTCATATGAAAATCCGTTTCTTAAAAAGTAATCATTGGGTCTTCATTACCATTTTTTCAGTTTTATATTCCTTAAGGTTGGATATTTAACATCACTCTCCATCTCTTAAAAAGTCGTCATTGAATCTTCATTGCCATTTTTTCCGTTTTATATTCCTTAAGCTGGGTATTTAAACATCGTAAAATGAAGAAATCACACGAATAATATCAATGATGTCATTGCATGTGATTTTTCATATTAAAATCAGTTCCTTCAACAGTTGTCATTGGGTCTTCATTGCCATTTTTCCGTTTTTTATTCCTTACGGCTGGGTATTTAAATATCGTTAAAAGAAGAAATCACACGAATAATTCAGTGAAATCATCACATTTGATTTTTCATATTAAAATCAGTTCCTTAAAATGTCGTCATTGGGTATTCATTGCCATTTTTTCCGTTTTATATTCCTAATTTGTTTGATCTCCGTTGATGGGGGAAAACATCAAAAACTTAAGAAAGAGTACGACTTCACATATTTATCAAGAAAAGCTGAATGTGGTTGATATCACTCTCCATCTCTAGGCATCTCTAGCGCGATGTTGTATTATAAAAAAGTTGTTATTTTCCACAAAGCTTAAA
Organism: Caligus rogercresseyi; assembly: GCA_013387185.1. NCBI lineage: Eukaryota > Metazoa > Arthropoda > Copepoda > Siphonostomatoida > Caligidae > Caligus > Caligus rogercresseyi. Next base: position 865,688 of record CP045894.1, read on the forward strand.
TTTGGATGGAAAAACAGGGATAGAAAAAAACTTATTTTTTAAGTAATCATGTAGAAAACGAATTTTCCGGTATTCACTGAAAATTTCGTCAGGATTTAATGAACCGTTCGGGAGATACAGGGAAACGAACGGACGAACAAACGAACGAACGGAATTCTTTTTTTATTAGTATATATATGTATATATATATATATGTTTTTTCTTTATTAGTTTTATCGGCCTTTAATTCAACTAATGTAAACGCGTTACAAGTCATGGATTCACTATGGCTTAAACTAGGCGTGAAATAGTGTTCTATTACAATATAGGTGCTTCCTAGGTATGCCACATTTAAACACTTAAATACTGAGCTCCTAAAGGATTGGGTAAAGATAAAAAGGCTAGGAGGATCCCTAAGCAGTAATATATTATTTTAAGATTACCCAATACCCATTAAGATCTTTTGTAGAAACAATATGAATCCACAAGGCTATGTGCAACTAATGTCTAACACAAAGTCGTTAATCATCACAGGAATAAATTGCTTTGCAAAATAAAAAATGCTCTTCTTTAATTTAGAGGTTTTTTTTGTTGGTCAAAACATTCCTTTTATTCGGAAAGGTATATTGGGTAACTCTTTGTGTCTATCTTAGCATGTAAGGGAATATAAATTTTTTAACAAAAAAATCCATGAAGCAAAAAATTATTGGTAACTAGAGGTACATGGAAAGAAAAAGCTCATTTTGCATCTTAAAGAAGCACTCAGAGATGCCAAAATTTAATCACTTGTTCCTTTTTGGCATTTCCAACAACTCCACAAAGTTTCATCCGAATCCGTTCAGCACTTTTTGAGTTATCCTGCTGACAAACAAACAGACCAACCAAACCAACGCCAGTGAAAACAATACCTCCTTCGGCGGAGGTAATAACCTAGAACTTTAAGCATCCATGTACATGAATTATTTTTTATGTATAAGCTTCAGTTTTTGATCTTGCAACCTCTAACATATATGCGTTCCTTGAAAATTATGTTAACTAACGATGTTTGTGTAAATTGAGTAAGGATGACACATATCAATTATCATCTTCATATGGTCAGCGTTAATGAGTAGTAGCCTTGCCAATATCCTCATAGTTTGTTTTTTCATCTTTTGTCTCTAAGGGATAAAGTGTTTGTGTGCACCTCACCTTGTTGACAAAAAAAAATAGTTTCATTGAATACAACCCAAAACACTATAATCCAAAGAGAGAGGAGGCAAAAGAAAAGCAAATTGCAAAAACAACACTTTTTGCAAAAGTATTGAAGCATCGATTTCTTTCGAATTGTGATAACAACACTGAAGAAACTTATTTTGCAAACTTTTATATTAAAGATAGTAAAAAAACTTGCTTCATTCTATTTGTTTAATTAAATGTATATTTGCTTTCATATGACTATCAAAAACAGATATTTTGCTATAATTACAAATGTTGAACATTAAACGAATACAATTACCAAATCTAATGATTTAGTTCTTGCACAAAGAATTACGCGTTTGGTATGAAAATAGTGGCCCTATATAATTTTATTGGTAAAGATCATAGGTACTTAATCATAAGATAACATAATTTAAGTTTAAAATACTGGAGCTCCTAGAGTTAATGAAGTATCTCGAAGGGAGTGCGATATACGTGTTAGGGCGTGTTGAACTCTTAATGTTGGGGGCGGTGGTTCGAATGCTCCCGAGAGGGGATGGTCATTTTTGGTCTACTCATTGATAAGATCCTTGATTCGAGTGACTAATTTAATCCTATAATGCTTATTTATATCCTGTCGAATGCAATTCTATCGAACCAGTTAGGAAAAAAATATCTCATCAATCAAGGAAAGATTGAATTATAGATTTATTGTTAAAATATGTTAGTTTGTTAATAATTCTAGTGCTTATGGCATATTTATTTATAGAACCGGTTACAATTAAGCCGAAATAGGCGTCTGTTTAGATAATAATTCATTTAATACACAATATTCAAAGTACAGTCAAACCTGTGTTAGAGGTCTTCTGTCTATAAAGATCACCTTTCTTTAACGTCATCCAAATTTTTCCCAGAGAAGAAAAATTAGAACTAAACCCCTTTTGTGACTAACTATCGCCTATTTCTAACTATCACTTTTTGGATTCCCTTAAGTTACCGTTATATTATAAAGGCTTGACTGTTTTTTAATCCTTATGGTCCCAAAAGGAAACAAAAATAGTATAGAACAAAGATACATATTTAATAGCTTAGAAAACATTATGTGGATGAAATTAAGCTTGTTTGACGACTTTTTATTCTAGTTGTATTAAAAGCCTTAATTAACTTCATGTCTTATCACATTATTGAATATTTATTTTAATGGTTTTAATGAACAATTATTTTTCTAAGATAAATATAATAATTTTGTAAGGGTAAATATAATTGTTTTTAAAGTAATATAATTAACAAAATTTAAAAAATTATACTAAAATTATATAAGGATTTTTTTTGTTAAGTCGTGATTTGGACCCATCCAAATGGATTTTAATCTAGTATTTGTCATGAACAAAAAAAATCCACCGATTGATCAAAGTGCTTTTTATCCATTTCCCTCATTAGTTTGTTATTTGATTTTCAACAATTTTTCTTTTGGCTTATATGGCTAGATTGAAAAGCATTTTTGAAAAGTTACCAAATCAATGAATCAAAGTTGTTTTTAGTTACGCCTTCCAATAAGATTAATCTCAATATCTTTCATCCTTCACAAAGTAATACATATTCCTATTTAAGATTCCTAATCTATGGTATTCAACAAATATTTCTAAATAACTTTTAGATTCAAAAATAATTGACTCGATGATGTATCTGCGTCCATTTCACTATAAAAAGAAAATCCAAAATATTGTAATAAATCTTAATTTATCGTAGTATTTTGTAATGTTTATTTTTCAGAAATATTTATTCGATCACTCAAAGTAAAAAATTGCAAGATTAAAACTGCTCAAGTAGACTATTCTTACGAACTGAATAATTTTGAACTTTTCGGGGATATATTTATAAACTCTTAGCATGAATCTCATAGTTCAGAGTTGGACCTACAGTTATTCGAGTAGATGGTTTTTTACTACTGGTATATGTTTAATACTAATACCGATAATTCATATATATAATATATATATATATATATATATATATATATATATATAATATATATACACATTGCATGATTTGCGCCGATCTGTAGTGAGAAATAAAGAAGACATAATATTTTTTTCAGAATTTTGATTTTCGAATATGAATTGCAAAACTATCAACTTTTATCATACAAAATCTTCAATACTGCATTCTCTTTGTAGAGTGGTGGAAAATTTATGAATACCAATTTGAAACAGTTAGCCCTAAGACTAACAATACCGAACAGTATTTTGTTTCCTCTACCGACTCCCAGCTGTACTAAAATTAGATAAATAAATTATATCCTGGAATCTCAGCATTTAAACAAGAACATGGTTTAGTTGTATGTTTATTGGACTATATTTGCTAGCTTAGACCCTTCTGTAGAAACAATAATTATTCATTCCTGAACGTTTATTGTAAGACAAATATACTTTTGATCCCTTAGTTTAATCAAATTATTATTTAATTGATAATTTGATTATTAGAGCGGAGTCTGCTAAACCAAATGCGTTCCAGTGAACTGTATTTTAACAAATATAAGCGAATATATAATCTAGAAACTTCCTAAAGAGAATATTTAAAAGAACATTTCCTTTAAGGAAATGAATCTACAATCTAAGATTTTTATAAATGTTTTGCTTTGATTTGAAAATAAGTTTTATATAAGTCTTCGATAATAGAACTTTCTCAAATATAACTTGCCTAAATAAATGTAGGGGGGATGATTAGTCAATGAGTGAAGAAAAAATGATTTATAAAACTGGGTGAAGGGCATATTACACTGGAGAGAGAGAGAGAGAAACAATATTTTCTGATTGATTGATTGATTGAGTGCCCCAAAAACATTGATAATTATACTATTTTTTTACTCTAACAACTAAAAAAAGAAGAAATAAGAAAAATTGTCAAGTCATGATTGGTAAAAGGAATAAAGAGACTAAAAACCTATCACCAAATTCCCATTATTAACAATAAAATTTCCTTGATTATGTGATCATATCAACTCAATTAATCAGGCTAATATCTGAGCAAATATTGAGGCAATGAATAAAATGGTGACGTTGATTAATGAGGCTTTCTTTCTTTTTTTGGCTTATGAGAAGGAGAGAGATGTAACATATATTTGTATAAAGACTTTAGAAATTATGGAACTTACTTAGGAGATATAGCATAATAAATTAGATATAATCTTTGAAGAAAAAAAACTGAAGAGATAAAAAATAATAATCAATAATTTTGTTTGTAATTAGATAATTGACCTCCGTTCAACCATTCTAATGATGATCATATATATATATATATAAGGGATGTGAATTGAACGGAAAAACGATCGCCGTTCGTGAACGCACGTTAAAATTGAACGTCTGAACAGATTGAAAATAATTAACGTCATTTTTATGCTTTCTTCCGTTCAATTTATATTGTTTTCAAAAGAATACTTTAAAAGTTACTTTTTGTGCATTAAGTGTGGATGTAATTAAAAAGTTCAATTTATGTTTCTTATGTCACTCCATAAAAAAAGTGAGGATGTTTTTATTTAACAAAAGAAGTACAATTAAAATTTACTGAGAGTCATTTTGAAAAAAGTGACTTTTTTACCATGAAATTTATTCAAATTTAAAATAGGAACAAATTGAATATTTTTTTTTCCAACGAACAGACGAACGCTAAGAAATTGAACCGATTTTTTTTTCAAATCGAACGGATGAACAGACGAACGCTAAGGTTGCGAACGCCAACAAGCCTTTATATATATATATATATATATATATATATATATATATATATATATATATATATATATATATATATAATATATATATATATATATATAGTTAAATGGTTTAAAAGCGTAAGAAACATAAACAATGCAGAACTAATTTTGATAAGAAATAATATTTTATAGTATTTCTTATAAATCTATTTAGGCATTATTTAAATTTGAAGCACTTATTGAAAAGAGAAAATAAAAAAAGAGCAGCCGGATTTATCTAGAAATCATAGGTTAAAATTCATTAGTTATGTTGCCACAACAGTTGACTGGAATTAAATAGTAATTTATTATTCTGTTAGGTAGTTATGACATATATTATGAATTCATAATGGTCAAAATAAAATAAATGAAGCCTCACCTCATAATGTTTGATGCAGTTTATGCATTGAGGGTTTTTACTCTCCCAAGTAAACTTTGGTTTGAGCAAATGCAATTATAATAATATCAATAATAATTATTTTCGGAGTGGAATGAGTAAATCTTATTAAACACAACTTTGCCCAGGCTGATATAAAAAGACATTAGGGAAATTAGAAAAACACATTATACTCCAAAAGAAAATGTACGTCATTATAAAATATTTATTTGTTCTTCAAAAACTTCAAAAATTCACAATTAATGCATTATTAAAAATATGAAATTACTCTAGCAGATAGGTAAGTAAGTAAAATACTCCTTATTGATCGAATATTTTCAATCAACTTTTAAAATCTACGCACTGACCTTAATGGCTAAAAGTTTGTTTGATTAAACTAGAATAAATTGACCAATTAAAGTATTTTTAAGGTTCCTTAAACGTAGTTTACAGCGGGATTTCTTATTTGACATTGTTATTTGAAAAAATAACCCTTCGAAATAGCTTGTTTTTTTAAATAAATAAATGGTTAAATGGGATATCCATATTTTTGTGGATACGAATAATCATTATAACAATAAAAATTAGTTGACCCAACAAACTTACGAAAAGAAGAGTTCGATAAAAAGGCCTTTCTAACTTAGTTGTAGGAGAACTAGCACTGCGATAGTTGCTGATGTTGCCAACATGGTTTGATAGAATACTGTATTCAGGAGTGCTTGTTTTTGTAAAGAGTACTTTACCGGCCTCTAATCCTGTCTTGGAGGATATCAATGGGCATGCAGGGCTCGGGCCCAGTGGGATCCTATGAAGAGCTTCGTGTTCTTCTGAGCAGAAACCTTTACGGCAGTTTCTACAGTTCAGAGACTCCATCTCAGAGCAGAGCGTGCAAGTCGTATCCATGATCACATCCAAGGCCTTATGCTGGATTCTGTTCATGGATGTAAATCATCAAAGACTGGAAAGGAGTTCAGAAATATTATCATCGATGCGTGTATGTGTAGGTGTTTTTTTTTGTTGTTGATAAAAAGAAATGAGGGCGTTCGACTTTTCAAGAGAAATGAGCTTTTTATCTTCTTTCCTCAACTTTGACGTGGATTCGACGTTATTTTTAGACACATTACATAGGCAAATAAATATTTTCTACGTATGCAATTATATATCTTTGAACATAAGAAAAAATGGTTAAAAATTATAATTTGCTATCTGATAAAAAAAGTTATAATATATCAATGTTGACATAAACTATTTTTAATTTTAGTCAACACAATTTGGGTGGCAAATTATTGGTGCTTCACATTTAGATTGTAGACATATTATGAATTAAATTTTCATTGCTTTTTTTTTCGTACACGCGTACAACAAGTTTATTCATTTTAAAGAAACACACAACAAATCATTCAACAATCAATATATCAAAAAAAAAAAACCAAAACAGATTCCACTGACTTGTGGTCAACATTTGTTGGTAAGGAATTATCAGCAGATAATCCCTCCAAAAATGTCCTTGACAAATAATTGAAATTTTCTGGGAGGGGTGTTCGTGTACTTCGGAATTTGTATAAGATATTCTGTATCTTTGCTACAATGAAATTAACTTTTTCTTGAAAGGTCCCACATAAATATAACTAAAATCTTTTACCCTTAAAACAATTCCAACTTAAAAAACAATTCCTCAATCAGAACAATCCAAATGCTCTTTAATTCTGGGAACTCTATTAGAAAATGTATCGAAGTTTCCATTGAACCTTTGCAAAAAATACCTCTCTACCTCAGTCCCCCCCAAAATACTTCCCAACGAAAGAGTATTTGTTATAACGCAATATTTAAACCAAATAATGTAAAATCAAAGTATTTATTTTTTAGGCACTTCAGAGCATCTTTCCATGAATATTTAAGACCTAATCTATCTATTTTCCTTTTAATTTGTTTTGTGTACAAAGACCTATCATTTTCTTTTACCAACAGTTCTTGTATGTTGGAATTTTTTATATTTTCAAATAATTAAAAAAATAGTCCCTTGGGCCTACTAACCTCTTTTTAAAATCAATTTCTTGCACGACCTTTTCCCTTTAAAGGACTTAATTAGGAACGAAGTCATTGTTATCATTAAAGATTTCACCCAGAAATTCAATTTTTCTTTTAATCGAAGTCGATACCAAAAAGTCAATTTTTTATTATCTTTTGTTGGTTCCTGCCAGTTCATTTTAGCGAGAACTATGTTAGAAATTTCAATGTTAGACTGGAAGCATTGACGACAAAATTCACTTATAAATTTTGAGGATTCAATTACTTTGTGTGGTCCCCTACCTCTCACATCATTTCGGGACAATCCAAAGATTTCACCCATTTTTTGCTCTAGAATCCCTGACCACACTGTTCCAGAGTCAAGCGATCGTTTGAATCACGAGAATATGATTGTATTCCAGAAGGTTCCGAAATCGATCAATCCAAGTCCTCCATACTTTTTAGGGAGGGAGGTGGATCCCCAGGTGATGAGCCGGTCATCTTTCCTTGTACTTCTTCTTTTCACACCACTCCAATAAAATTAAAGTTCTTATTACACCGTATTAGATGGTAGAATAAATTATTCTCCTCTCACCTCCCCGGCATGTCACAAGCAGGCCGCTTGGAAGGGGGAAGGGATATCCTTATGAAATTTGACCGTAGGAGGGAATCTAAAGACCCCAAAAGAAGTCTCCAAACTAGGCCCCACGGCCCTCCAAGTAGGCTTAAAAATTTGGGGTGATCTAGAGAGGAGGGCATGCAGAATCCGCCATCCAAAGTTGAGGCCATGAAGATGCAGTCAACGAGCAGTGCGCCGCCACATCCGAGGCCACCATCATCAGGGGCTGTGCCGCATTCCGCCCCCTTTTGGAGCGTATGTCGGCCGCAGAGGGTGGGTATTTAAAAAATTAACAGCCATTTTCTATTATTAGAATCTCAGAAAATCTTATATGTTTCAATAAATTATTTCTCAAGATATTTAACCTCCAATTTGGACCTTAATTTTTACTCGTTTTTTGAAACGCACTGTAATTTAACTATTTATGATTATTTATATACAAATATATATGTATACATCTAAATTTCAGGAAAAGACCGGTACCCCGCCCGCCTTGACCAGATGCCCCGGCTGTTTTTAAGCTTCCCAGCCTGGTGTTCAAAAATCAGCGGGCACCGGGCCACATCGTTCATTGCGGCTTCTAACTAAGAGTATATAATGAATACTTCAAAGTGGGATAATGTGATCCATTTTTACATGATTTCCTACGACATGGAAATGGCAAAACAATATTTCACTCTCTTTAGATTGTAGAAGGTAGATGTGGGACTAAAATGTAGTAGATAAATATAATTTCGAATATTGGTGGGAGGAGACTATGCAGACGAGGGGAAATGGGATTTCTATAATTAAGACGGGAGGAGAATCTTTGAAACGGAAGAGCAAGAACATGTGACCCATTTTGACTCTACTATGGACTAGAATATTTTTTAATTCAACCAACAATTTGTCGTGTATCATTGAAACTTTTATAAATGATTTAAAAAAAATCACAAAAGCCTGCTCATGGCAAGACTCAGTATAAATATATGTATTACCTATATTATATTTTTTATATTTTTTGGCATACTTCGTAACATTTGTAAGGTCAGCTATAATTTTTACCTCCGCCGAAGGAGGTATTGTTTTCACTGGCGTTTGTTGGTTTGTTTGTCAGCAGGATAACTCAAAAAGTACGGAACGGATTCGGATGAAACTTTGTGGAGTTGTTGGAAATGCCAAAGTAACAAGTGATTAAATTTTGGCACCTCTGAGTACAGAATTAAGATGCAAAATGAGCTAAATACTAATAAATATTTCAAGTTAGCCTACTCTGCCAATAGATGTCGCTGTGCTGTGAAATCGGGTGCCGGGAGCGTCTTCTTCTCGGAATTTCCGTCGAGGGGAACCCTCCCCCGTCCCTTTACGCCGCCCCAGTCGTGAAAAAATCCGCCTCGGAAGGCTCATAAGGACCCCGTGACGGCGGAGTTTTGCACTGTCTGAGTGTATATATGCCTCTAGTTTAAGTTTGCTATGGCAAAAATATTGTCATAAATTATCTTAAGAAATGATAATAGATTATATATATATTTAATTTCATATATATATATATATATGTATGTATATATATATATATTGTATATATATATATATATATATATATATATATATATATATATATATATATTGAAATATCATATTATTATATAGTATGTAATATATATATAAATACTTTCTTTATACAGTATACTTAATTAAACTTGCAAGTTTATATATTTATTGGGACTGCACACATAAATGCCGAAAAATCTCATAGTTGTATATTAGATTGAGTACAAAATACAAAAATACTTTATTCATCAATGAACTTGTTGATGCTTACAAATATTAAGTTACAAAAAAAACAAAGTTTCTAATCTACTGCCATAATGAATGGAAATTATCATACCATGATTCATACATGAATATTGCATCGCCTATAAGACTCTTTATTCACTGTCAGACTTTGTTGTTAAGGGTTGTTATTTCTTGTTTGATTTATATCGATAAATTTGAAAAAAAAATTGAAACATCCTCATAGGATTGTTGCTACAATACAACTGTATACTTCTTAAAAACAACTATTTATAAACGATGTCTTTATC
>CP045894.1:875758-927047 GCA_013387185.1 Caligus rogercresseyi
TTGAATCTAATACCAAATGAATTGACTAATACAGTGTGTTGGTTTTTATCATACGATCTAAACAGCTTTTTTTATCCAAGGAACTTGGATAAAATTTTTCTTCATAAAAGTACACTTTAGACAAAAAACACGTTTAACGAAATGATGAATTACAAAAACCACAGGACTTTTCAAATCTTCTGGAAAATCAAATTTTGATTATAATTTTATATCAACAAACAAAATGGAATCAAAGTATACCAAAACTCATATTTTTTTATATTTCTATTTTTTACGAAAATAAATTTCAATTAAGTAATAGTTACATGAACTGTTCATTATAATCGAGTATATTCACTGGAACATCATTACTTCCTATGAGACTCCTTCTAATTTCCATTCATTTAGTTTGGAAGGGGCTTTCTAAGATTTACGATTTAAAAATATATTATTTTTACTTAATATTACATTATATTTTTCAACAAAATCTCATCTCCTTTGTAACTTCACAGTAGGACTGGAACTGATCCACTCTTTCTTGAAATTCCGTTTAATAGCATACCTAAAAAAATCCTTATGAACTCCTCCCTTTGGATGTAGGACGGGCTTAAATAAAAGTGGACTACATCAAGGCTTTTGGGGGACACATCCGTCCCCCTTTCTAGGTATATTCAACGTGGTCCTAAATGATATATACATAATGATAATGTAATAAAATCAAGAACACAACATGTATAGATCTAACATCTATAAATATAAAACAAAAATACATACAAACAATAACAATAACATATAAAACTAAATACAACTAGAGGCATATATACACTCAGAGAGTGCAAACCTCCGCCGTCACGGGGTCCTTATGAGCCTTCCGAGGCGGATTTTTCACGACTGGAGCGGCGTAGAGGGACGGGGGCGGATTCCCCTCGACGGAAATTTCGAGAGGAAGACGTTCCCGGCACCCGATTTCACAGCACAGCGACATCTATTAGCAGAGTAGGCTAACTTGAAATTTTATTAGTATTTAGCTCATTTTGCATCTTAACTCTGCATTCAGAGATGTCAAAATTTAATCACTTGTTCCTTTTGGCATTTCCAACCACTCCACAAAGTTTCATCCGAATCCGTTCCGTACTTTTTTTGTTATCCTGCTGACAAACAAACCAACCAACAAACTAACAAACCAACGCCAGTGAAAACTAGAGGCATATATACACTCAAGAGTGCAACCTCCGCCGATCCCCACCAATGAATCACTTAACAGAATTACAATCCAATCATATATGTCTACATAAGTAGGTGTGTTTGGTGAATATTGAGTGAGGAGAAGCAAAGAAATAATAAAGAAATATATACACTCAGAGAGTGTGTATCTCCGCCGATCCCCACAACATTCCTATTCAAACATTCTCCCTTTCACACGCCCGATTTTCTATCTCTAATCATTGTTTCCTCTCTGTTAGCTCATTTTGCATATTAAAAAAGCACTCAGAGATGGAAGACGAAGAAGTTTAAGCTACGTCACTGTTAACATAGTCCTGAGCTGATATATGAACAAAATACGCCAAGAATATTTTTTTAGCGTTTGTTCTTTCCTACTCCCTGAATAGAGACCCCCTTTCATTATTATTATTATTAGTATTTTGCTCATTTTGCATATTAAAAAAGCACTTAGAGATGCCAAATTTATCACTTGTTCCTTTTGGCATTTCCAACCACTCCACAAAGTTTCATCCGAATCCGTTCCGTACTTTTTGAGTTATCCTGCTGACAAACAAACCAACAAACAAACCAACAAACGCCAGTGAAAACAATACCTCCTTCGGCGGAGGTAACAATACCTACTTCGGCGGAGGGTAATAAGTAAATGATACACATACTTTAAATCCCGATCTTCCGTTGTTTTAACACATGCACTACTGTAATCAAGTATGTGAGTATACAATATATGTTGAAAATCATTTAAAACTTTATAGAGATTCTATTAGTAGGCAGAGAACCTCTCTTAACTAAACCAGTTAAAGCTCAAGGAGAGTTCTTAAGTCTTCTGAGAGCTTCAATCCTTATTATTTAATGTCTACCAACCATTTTAACAATATCAAAAACGTAATTGATAAATCTGAAGGAGTAGAAATATTTTTATTAATTTTTTTCTTTAGAAATAAGGAAGAAAAAGAAGGAAAATGTGAGTAATTGAATCGTCCTTTTTTTCTTCCTTTGGCTAACATATATATAGAAATAGTACTAAAAATAACTTTTTAAATAAATGATAATAATAGTCGTTGCTTTTTGTTGTTATGAAGAAAAAAAGTTTTTCTTATGTTCTACTTTCTTTTTTCTGATGCTGTACATACATTTATTTCCTCAAGGATACTTCTCTCTGAATGAAAGGTATGCTATCAAAGAACTTTGAGAAAACAAAGTTTTCTTACCGCTTGCGAAATGGTTATAATCAAAATCTTACAATAAAAAGTCTTCTTTAACTCAATGTTACTTTTTCTCTAAGAAAAATAAAGTGATGATGACGAATGATGTCAAATAGACAACTCTATCAGTAAAGGACTGTTGTTTATATAAGGGTACAATGCATTGTATGTACATTTTCGTCACTTATTACCTCCGCCGAAGGAGGTATTGGTTTCACTGGCGTTTGTTGGTTTGTTGGTTTGTTTGTCAGCAGGATAACTCAAAAGTACTGAACGGATTCGAATGAAACTTTGTGGAGTTGTTGGAAATGCCAAAAGGAACAAGTGATTAATTTGGCATCTCTAAGTGCTTTTTTAATATGCAAAATGAGCAAAATAATAAATGAAATGGGGTCTCTATTCATGGAGTAGGAAAGAACAAACGCTAAAAAAATACTCATTGACGTATTATTGTTCATATATCATCTCAGGACTATGTTAACCCAGTGACGTAGCTTAAACTTCTTCCTCTTCCCGTCTCTGAGTGCTCTTTTAATATGCAAAATGAGCTAAGAGAGAGGAAACAATGATTAGAGATAGAAAATCGGGCGTGTGAAAGGGAGAATGTTGATTGGGAATGTTGTGGGGATCGGCGGAGGTACACACTCTCTGAGTGTATATATGCCTCTAGTTGCATATGAAACTAGAGGCATGTATACACTCAGAGAGTGTTACCTCCGCCGAAGACGGAAGAGGAAGAAGTTAAGCTACGTCACTGGGTTAACATAGTCCTGAGCTGAAAAATGAACAATACTACGTCAATGATATTTTTTTAGCGTTTGTTCTTTCCTACTCCGAATAGAGACCCCCATTTCATTATTATTAGTAGTAGTATTTTGCTCATTTTGCATATTAAAAAGCACTTAGAGATGCCAAAATTTAATCACTTGTTCCTTTTGGCATTCCAACAACTCCACAAAGTTTCATTTGAATCCGTTAGTACTTTTGAGTTATCCTGCTGACAAACAAACCAACAACAAAGTGATGGAAGGTTTATATTCCCATTACTTAGATCGTCTTTAAAGCACTGTCTCCTTACAACCTTGGCACCTTAAATTGTCTAGGATGTGCCACGGCGAGAAGTGGACTTGATTCTAAATAAACATCTAAATTGCAAGCCGATGCTTTTTTAAATATTTTTGGTACAATTTGTGTGTTATATAAGTCAATTCTTTTCTGTATATTATATGATCTCCACTTCAATGTTGATTGGCCCGCTAGAGATGAGATAAAAGTCCAATGTTTTCATGGATTCCGCTTCCACACCAATCTATGCCCAAGATGTTGACCTGCTTTTAATCTCGCACGAGGCGACCTTCCTCCCCTCTTGCGGACTCCAGGCTCCAATAGTAGAATTGCTGTTTTATCTTTGTTTAGGGAAAGCCCAGACATTTTCTCAAATTTAGAAAAATACTCAATTAATATTTCCACTCGTTTTGAGACTTGTGCGGCCGAGTTTCCCTCCACCGTTAGGGTGATATCGTCCCGCATAAAGGTCATTAAATGTCGGTGGCCCTCGAAATCTATTCCAAAACCTCCAAATTTTCTAACAACTCTTCTTACAAAGTTCTCAAGCGCAATGATAAAAAGAAGCGGGGCTGATGGACAGCCTTGCCTACAACTTTTTCCTAAGGTTATAGGCTTACTTTCACAACCATTGATGGAAATTGTTGACGAGCCATTATATAGCAACGCTCGCACTGGGTTGAAAAATCTTTTGGGTAAGATTCTCGAAACTTCTCTGAGAATATGACGATGATGAATTGAATCAAATGCTTTGGAAAATCGATGGCGACTATGGCTCCATATTTTTGCCTTTTTTCACCGAGTCAATAGACGCTTGAATATTGCGAGAGATGTCAGCGATTTTCCTGTGTTTTAAAAAACCCCTTTTGATTAAAACTAATAGAATTTTGAAGTTCTTGGGCCATTTCTTGGGCTAAATTCCGGATAAAACTCTGTAAGATTCATTTAAAATTGTTATTGGCCTCCAATGGCTAAAATCTGTCCCATTACCTTTTTTAGGAATTAGTATGATCCTTCCTTTCGTTAAAGACTTCGAAATTTTGCCTTTTTTCTCCATGTCATTGCCAATCTTAAGGAGATAAGGGACAACTTCATTAGGGCAGAGTGAGTACACTTTGCCTATTATTCCATCGGGACCACATGCTTTGTTAACCTTTAATTTCTTCTTTAGATATAGAGATATGTTTGACGATGAAAATATGAAGGAGTCTTGACTTTTTCTTGGTTTTGGTCTAGGGAAATGACCCTCTCTAGACCCGACTATAGCTTGGAAAGATGCTCTAAAATATTGAACAATATCTTTGGAGTCGGTTAAGGGCTTTCCATCGTGAATTATCTTTTCTACAGAAGTAGCTGATAACCTTACATTATTTGTGAGGTCTTTCACCCTCTTGAACGGGTTATTTTCCTTGAGTACTTTGGCTTCGAGCTCTGCCTCTGCAATCTCCGCAATCCTAAAACAGTTTACCGAATCGGACATAATTGAGCGGGCAAAAATCGATTCCTTATTAAGAATTGCTTCAATTTCGGATTGATACTTCTTCGAATTTATTTTTCTTTTTTTAATTTTCCGTTCAAAAAACAGCAGGAACCGGACCGGGCTAGATATCCGGTCGTTTCCTGGTTTTTATATTTAACCCCTTATTAAAAGTCAAACAAAAATGCAATGATATTTTTTAATTGAAAAAGACTTAACAAATAAAACATATAAAAAACTAAACATTGTGCCTAAATTACAATTAAAAAAATTATCTTTACAATAATCTTTGGTAGCCTTTATACTAGCGGACTGGTCATCGAAGAAATTTTAGGCTCCATTCTGCGTCATTGGGATAAAACACATTAAGTACCCGGTGTAGTTAAATTGAGTCTTCAAATGGAACTTCATTGCTGAAGAGCCTTGGATATTTTCTATGAGGTCGATCATTTTTTTTGCTTTAGGTATGTATCTGCCGTGTGCAGTGTGGTCATCTTGTGTGCTCCTTGGAATCCTTTTGTTTAAAGGTTTTAAGTGCTTTATTGAGTGATTTTTTTTTACATCAACGTGCTTCCCAAACTCCCTGCTCATCGCTATTGGACTCATTTCACTACTAACAGCTACATTTATTGGGTTTGGACCCAAATTCGTATTTGGGATCCTGTCCTTCATAAAATAGGTAAGAGGAGTCCCTCCTTTTTTCCTTCTTAATATACAATCAAGAAATGATGTCGGGCGCCCGCCCGACAGACCACAATATGGGAATCCCTCCCTTGACATATTCTAAAGCTTTGAAGAAAAAAAATAATCCAAAGGGAATGGAAGAATTTTCTCTTGACTGGGACAAGATATATAAGTAGGGTTGGGCAAATTTGGCCTTTTTGTGAAAATAATGAAAGCCTTGTGGTTTTCTGTGGCCAAATGTATGCAGATTCCAAATCTGACAATTTTTTTTTGACATACGATGACGTTTTGACGTCGTTAACTCTCAAAAGTTCAACATGGCCGTCCAAAATGAATTAATTTCAGTGAAAATTTGATTTTTTACAACAAACCCCACATGTAAGATGTCTAACTAGGGTTTTTTTTACGGTCAATGATGCAATATAACAGCAAACATGATTAAACCAACCCCTTTTTAGATAAGGAAGATTTTTCCTTTTTTAAAGATAATTTGTATTTATTTATTTATTATTTTGCAATCAGATGTGCTGATTTACCTTAGTCAAATTCAAATAAACAAGTTACACAGGATGGGGTTTCAATTTTGTTTCATTTTTTTATTACAAGCCCAATCCTTATTCTCATTTGACATCAGTAAGAATATCAAAGATATCAATGAAAAAATTATTCGATGTACTATACAGTGTTTGGCTGACTATAAAGTAAGTCCTGGCGACATAGCAGGGATAATTGTCAATGCAGCCAACATTATATTTGAAATAGAAGAAAAAAGTAATTAGTATGGGAGTGATGATAAAGCGGTTGTGGAGCCAAGTACCAGCAGGACAAAGCGTCGAAATAATGCAAAGACCAATGTTTTTCCTAGTCATAGGACCATAAACATCTGGAGCATCTGGAGGATACTTCCTATATGAATCTCCTCATGGTAGCAGATGGAACTGTTGAATAAGTGATGATGATGTTGTTACGGTTGGTTTAGATGATACAACCAAAGCAGCAGGTCACAAGCTATACGAAGTAAAGGCTGACCATATCACTATATCAGGTCATGGTAGATCAAGAAAACAATGACAACTGGGTATACAGAGAATGTTAGCCATTGAATGCATCCTATGAATTTAATTGAAGTGTCTAGCATTGTTAGCCGATTCCGATGTTAAAGATATCAAAGCTCCATAGATTTTTTGGTCAAACAGTGCAAAAACAAACATTTTAGAGTCTTTTACATATGATTTATAATAAACTGTTTGGTAATATTCTATAAGATATGAATTGCTTAGTTTAGCTTTTTTGCCTATATGGTTCAACATAATACATCAGTCTAGATATAAATAAACTTATAGCAAAAAATTACTTAACTGAAATCCTTTCGAAAACACACTTATATGATTTTTTTGCCTATCTTCTATGATAATTTTTTTTTGATTAAGATGAGCAGGTGATTGTTCTACAATGCTACAATATTTGCAAGTATTTAAAAACACCGAGCAAAAATCGGTGTTCAGATTTATTGAACGTAAATATTGGTGAAAAGTGTTTACATCTCCAGGATCCAGTGTTCACACTCTAGCACTGATTGCAATCTCGAAGCTTCTATCCCCTAGCCATGCAGCACACTCTGTTTCCTTATATAAGAGTATACCTCGTGATGGAGTCGCAAGGAATCAAGCATGATAGATTCAGAGGCTTTACAGGCATAGATTTATAAGAATTGCAGAAATTACCTAATAATTCTTGTCACGTAGACAGTCAGTTATAGATTGGTTACTGGTTTCTTTGCTGTGCCCAAATATATGAAACCTCGGTGGAGATTTCATTTTCCTTTGATGGATCTTCTAGGGATAGATGGACGAGGTAATGAAGAAGAAAGAAAAAATCTAAACTGGGCCGGAATACGATCATTCTTTCAACAAAGTTACCAGACCTGAAGCGGAAAAGAGATAATCTTGTACGTACAGATGATGGTCAAAGAAGACTTTATGGCGCGGTACTTGATGAGGTGATAGATATACTAGAGTGACAGTTGGCAGAATGATTTTTCCGGCAACCAATAGTGAGGAAAGGTCTGTTGATATTGATGAAACCAAATACAGTTCGCTCCACTTACAAACTTTGGCTGTGAGTCAGAATTTGCAAAATTAGATGTCCATATAGCAGCAAGTTGAGGATCAAAACTGTTCATACTCATTCTCGCAAGAATGTTGTGACCACAAGTAGATATTAACAGATCCATCCTTCTCAAAGCTGAGTAACGATGAAAAGCAGAAACTATAGAATGGGCAAGAATGTCAACAAATGTAATCGCTGTTAGAACCGTTGAATCCAACTATTTCCACACCGTCAAAATCTCTAAAGAAAAAATTGCGCTAATAAAGAAAGAGCAGCTCAAAAGAAAAAAAGTGGAAGGACAATGAAGATACTTGATATGTGTAAGGGACACCAAGGGCAGTTACAAGAGATTCTCTTGACTTGATTGAAAGGCTGACAGAAAAACATTGCTGTCAGAAGTGTGACAAAAAAACACTTCCTCTGGTACAGGGTTAGATGTTACCATTGAGATACACTGGCACCAGATATTCGTCTAATGAGAAGAATCAAAGTATACGGGAGATTTAAATGGAAAGTTTTCATGTGCTGAACTAAAAACATCAATTAAGAATTATATCAAGCCTGAGTCAGATCTGATTATAGATGTAAACACACTGCTAAAGCAATGTTTAAGTGTGAGGGAATAGTGTTATATAGATATGTGATACTGAACTATAGTTATGGTGCTTTATGTTAATATTTTGAAATCCTATTTGTACCTCCAATTTGTATAGAAAAATAATAAATATTCTGTGAATCTCTTAATAAAAATGATTTATTGACATACTAGTGTTATTTTTTAATTCCTTGAACAAGAAAACCTATATAAAGACAAACTGGAAGTACTATTTAATTTTAAAAAACATTTGGGTCAAAATTAGGTCATTTTGGCGGCCATTTTGAATTTTTTAGTGTTAGCGACGTAAGACATCAACTGAGATTAATTTTTTTCGCCAGATTTGGATTCGACACAAATTTGGCCATAAAAAACTTTTGGTGATTTGCCCAACTCTAATATACATAAGTGGGAGACATTTGTGGTCTTACTGGAAGATCCTAAGGACAGTTATTTTCGTATGGAAAGAGTAAAGCATATTGACATATACGATAAAGCTCTACTCTTTGGATTTAAAGAACATGAAATTGCAGGGGCTAATCCTAAATTATGATGGAATCAAGCTGCTTCTTATACGAAGTTTCCTATTGACATTAGGACTAGACTTGAAGATCTGAAGAGGGTTCATTCCTATGAAGTTAAAAATGTTGTTGGAACCTTATTAATGTTAACTTAGATTAAAAGGACTGGAGAAAATCAACCTAGAAACAAAAAGAAGGTTACCATTACTATGGTTAACACGTTCAAAAGAATTAATGAAGAAAAGGCGGCAAATTGGCGCACAATTTGAAAGAGTGGTTAATCATTATCCTAAAAAAATCCAAGTTATGAAATGGCTGAGTCAAAGTATAAAGAGTATAAAGACATTTGGAGGGACGGGGATTACGTCGTAGAAGTTATTGCAGATCCGGTAACAATTCCACAACTGGCTCCCTTTGAAGGATCCGTGATAAAACTCAAATTTAAAGGTGCTAAGCTCCAATGTCAAAATTGTTTTGGTTTGGGTCATACAAAAGTCGGGTGCAATAAGGCCAGATTTAGTATCCATAACTACTCAATTGCCTTGAAACAAGCCATTTCGAAAACTTTCTCGAAGTGTGACAAAGAAAACACTTCCTCTGGTACAGGGTTAGATGTTACCATTGAATCTCCTGTTGATTCCACTTCCATTGTCGTTGCAAACTACAACAACGATCTTATAATAGGCCAAGCTCAGAAAATCTGTAGATATCTCTGAGGTCGCTTTGGACGGAGGAAATTATGGGACGGAGAGAGAGCTCAATATTGATATAGAACAAACAAAGTTCCAAGGGTTCCCCCACTAAAGAGGCCCCTTTAATTCATAGCAAGAGGAAAATTCTCAAGTTGAAAAGGAAGCAGTTACTTCAGAATCAACTAGTAACTCTTTGTATACTGAATCTACAACCTTTAGGACTCAGTGTTCTGAAGGTACCGCCCAATTTATAGATGAATCAGTGTGTTTCTCAAAATGGCAATATTAATATACTTTCAAATGAAGCAACGTCCTCATCAAATATAGAAAGTAACGACAACAGTCGACTTCTTATATCGGAAGGTTGTAGTATTACGGTTCCTTCAAATAGAGAGACACGGGAGGGTATTAAGGAGACACCCCACCTTCAACAAGATCAAGTTTCTATAATTGTGGGCCTTGCGCAAGGAAGTTCAAAACTGCTACCTCAAAAAACAAGAAAACTCATCTTAATCCGGAGCTGATTTTATCTTCGAGATCAAGATCTGGTTCTTTATCAAAACGAAACTCTATGATCTCTGGATGCCCTACCCAAAAGGGACCAAATACAAATAAAGTTAAGAAAAAGTTATGTTTGTTTCGTTTTGTATAACATTCCATTTTTATGCCGGTTTCAGACAAACTAGAATAGAAGACTTCTTTGCACAGACGATAACACCTTGTCAAAACTTTATATGGGAATTGGGAAATAAGGTCATTAAATACTAGAGGAGGAAGAAATCGTTTAGATCGACATTGCCTTTTAAAAAGTGTACTGAATACTGGTCCTGATATTGTGTGACTACAAGATGTCAGATCTCCTACAGCAGCGATGTGTTCACATCCTGCATACAATGTCTTGGCGATCAGGAACAAAACATCGCGCATTGATTTGGCCTTGGCTTCCCCTTCTATTTTATCCCTGTTCAAGAATGCTTTTACCGTCCCCATCCCAGCTCCGATCACAAAGCCATAGAAATCGACCTAAAATATTTTAAGCCTACGAAACGTTTTAGAATTCCTAGATTTTTAGTTTCAGATGACTCTTTTATCAGGAAACTAAAATTTACTTAGCTAAACGTTTTAACCCCTCTTTTAATGCAAAGAAAACCCTCTATCTTTAAGCACTAAAAAACTTTGACGTCTCATGCTATTCTACAAAGAAATAAAGCAACTTTAACGCTCCAAAAGAAGTAGAAGAGATTTTAAACAATGGTTCACAATTTATTCGTTCAATCACTTCAGACACCGTTCACTTATGTCGACTCTCTGAAATCAAAGAAATGGAGTTCAAAAGCAAGTTTGAACTGGAAAAAAGTGCAAATATTAGATTAAAAAAACTTTTTAAAAAGGAAACTTTCTCTACTATATCCATATCAAAATCAACAAAAATGGTTAAGAAATTACGGACCCTCGAAGAATACTAGAGAGTTTTCATAAACGTTTTCCACAAATCTTTGGAAACGAAGAACAAATTTCCTCGCCCAAGGCGTGGTTAACGTCAAATTTCAGAAGAGAAAATATCCCACCATATAATAAATTCTTTAAAGATGACAAAGCGAGTGGTCCTGACGGTTGGGAGGGAAAGTTTTTACGCAATGTGTCAATGAAGTTACACCCTATCTTGTAAAACTCGGAAAAGAAATGGAATTGCACGGAAGACTTTCTAAACATGTCACTAAAGGAAGAATTGCTCTGATTCCAAAAAAGGATGCTCCACAGATATCAACAATTGGAGGCCCATCACTGTGCTCAATGAAAGTTATCGTATATTGTCTGGCATAATCGCACATGAAATGAACCTATTTTAAATCTTAAATTGGGTGCTGAACAGAAAGGTTTCTTAAGGGGGAGGACATTTCAAAGAATATTGAAACCTCAATAGAATCGTCGCGTAGAAAAGAGTATTATGGTGCAATTATAGCTGTCGATTTTTCTAAAGCGTTCGACTCTATCTCACATGAACATGTCATGAATATAGTGAGGAGACTCCTCCCTAAAAGATATTTTAATCCCATAAGAGCACTCTTTGTTAACGGTATTTCTGTTGTGTCAATGGGCAATCTGAACAGTCGAAGTATTACTTTGGGCAGGAGTTGCCGTCAAGGATGCCCTGCTGCCCCTCTTTTATTTGCCGCTGGACTAAAGGATCTTAACGATTCCGTGAAGTGAAATTTAGTGGTTTGGTGTGGATTTTGGATCTTCGAAGCATGCCATCGATATGTATGCCGATGATATAACTCTGTTCATTCAGGCCAACACAGAAGCGCAGTTGACAAAGCGTATAGAAGTTTTAATGGACCATTTTAGTAAATATGAAAAAAGGTCGGGGTTGAAAATTAATACTAAAAAATCCACCATTCTTCCTGTTGGAAAATGGAATCCATCTCACGATGTTCGGGTAGCATCATTATCAGTTACTGACAAAGTTGAAATCTTGGAGTCACATGGGGCCTCTCTATGTAATTGGTCGTCTCTTCAATCCTTCATACATAATAATATTAGAAGATGGAAGAAACTAAACCTTCAACAAAGGATTGACCTTTATAATTCAAGGTCGTACCAGCAACATTATATAAGGCTACAGCCATTCCATGGCTTGCAGAGAGAGCTATTGAGGAAGAAGAAATATGGCTGTTCAAACTTTTTCATCCAAGTTACGTTCCTTCACTGAAAAGACCTAAGAACTTAATGGGTGGTGGACTGACCAGTCTTTCGGTGGTTATACCCAAGATCTATGAAAAAATATATCGACTTATCGAAGTATCCACATAAGGAATGGCGGAATTGTGTCTCTTCAACACCTTCATATACATGGCTTTTGGTTGGCACCGACTTCATGAATGTAGGATAAGTTCGTTTTCTTGTTCCCTCGCTGCTGCTCAGAGAATACTGTGGAAGGGACAGGCATCTTTTTATTCGTCTTCAACGATAGATATAATCAGGGAAAATCTTAAAAGAAGTTTTTCTTCAAAAATCTTACAGATCCCAAAAAGTTAGAATTAGAAGCATTCTCTTCTGGCATTTTGTCTATTCATGACATAAAACAAAAGTCCATTTTTAACTGTGGAAAGTTCTCCTTTAAATTGCAAAAAGTAGCTTCTCTACATTTAATGCCAATTCCTTGGCTCTCAAGATACCCTACGGTGGAAATTTCAAAGAAGATGCAGATATAATTGTCAACAAGTTTTTAAAAGATTTGCAATTACCGATTTCATGGAAAACGAAAATGCTATCTTCTATCACAAAAGTGAAGCATGGAAAACGTTTTACAGCTCGGTTTCTTCTGGATGCTTTATATTTAATTCGCCTTGCAGGATTGTGGAAAACTTTATAACTCCGTGTATCATGCCATCAACATTTTAAGACATTTTATTAAATTCATCTTAGAGGTATAACGGAAAAGTATATTACACCCATTATTTTATTCGGAACAAGTTTAAACGCTGCAACAGTCCAAAGTCACAAGCCGTTGAATATGCTTTGTCAAGCATCCGAAGTCTTTAAGCGGAACAACTGGTCACTTCTCATCCCCTGGATCAACACTCCATTAGAGCAATTTTAATTTCTACCTCCGCACGTTATTCCGTGTTAACAGTGAAGATTCCCTGTGCTTCGGAGACCCAATGGACTTACGCCGGCGAATTGATAAAGTTTTACCCTGATGGCGCGCAATGGAGCCTGTAATTTCTTCGACATCTAATCCGCCAATATAAAAGCTACCAAAGATTTTCAAATGTATGAGCCAATGTTATTTCTATATTCTCTTTTTTAATTTTTTTTGTTACTGTGTTTCTTTTAATCTGTTGTAATGTAACGTGTTTTTTATTCTAATGATTGTTTTTAACTGTTGTTTGGCAAATGTTTAGAGTCTTAATTTTAAACTATAATGTTTATTTATGTATTTTTATATATAACTACTCTAAGCAAATAAAGTCTTTAAAAAATTGACCTTCTCCTCTCGGGAATCGAACCTACGCCCCATGTTGAGTACGACTTTCCTTTACTAACATGTTCCCTTTGGTTTTTTTAAGTATACGGCCCTTGATTTTTTTATTCATCAGTCCATAATATACAAGCACAAATAAGTAAATGTATATAAAATGATGTTAATGCGTAAGAAAACATAATTAAACATTTTAGCGGGTCTTTTGAATCTTCATATAAACAACAAAAAGTTTACTTTATATTTATACAATAACTTGGACGGCGAGTGCCAAGAAATTAGTTTATAAAATTAATTTGTCGGAGATATCTTTTCATCTTTTGCACATAAATATAGCATGACTCTTTGCCATATCTTCCTCCCTCTCCAATAACTCTATTGACCATCCTTGATCATAGGTTCCATCACGCAAAACAAGAATAAATTCAATTTCATAAAAATAATTAAACAATATGTACACAGTATTCTGTCAGTATAAAAATAACAATGAAGCTTGATAAGAATCTAAAAATGTATATATAAACTTGGTAAAAAACTATGTTTTATTTTTAGATATTGAATTGAGGAAGTCAATACATTAGGATTGCAAATTATATTTTTAATTGCTAAAACAAATATATATACAAATAATTTGTGTACATATATTGAGATATGAGTAAGAATATAAGATAATCCATAATTTACGAGGTATTTAAATATTGTAGTAATGGTACATAGTCAGGAATATACATGTTTTTATCTGGAGAAGAGTTAAAATATAGGAATAACTGGATGTTAGTTCCTGTTCAGGTCCTCTGACTCAGCTTGAATGGCTAAATAATAAATCAAGTTCGCCATACTGCTAGTAATTAAGATATTGAAAGTGATATATATTTTTAGAAAAATATATACAAACGATTTTGACGAGAATAAATCATTATTAAAAAGATTAAATACATATGTTTTTATATATTTAATTACCCAATATATATATATATATATAAACCGAAGGATATATTTATAAATGTCAGAAATAACGTTTAACTTGACAACCATTTTGAAATGTAATTAAAACATTTTTGAATTGAATTGTCTCTCTAATATCTAACTTCATATTAATATATTCTAGTATATAAGTGAACGATATATAACAATGGTTGATAAGAAAAGATCTACAAAATGCCAATTCCAACAGTCTAAGGAAGGACAGGCTTTTTAGGCAATAGTTGTCTTTGTAAGCCTGACTCGTACAGTATTTAGTTTAAATCGAGATATCAACCAAAAATAATGTTTGTTGATATATATATATATATATATATAGAATTTTCTTTTTAAATGATATATATATATTATAAGTAATGAATTGTAAATGTAAAATAAAGAATGACATTTTTAGATAAAATATGTAAGTATTACATAAATATATAATATGGGTTTATTAGTTTATATGCATAATTATTATTATTTTTTTTGCCTATATGGTTCGATAGAATTACATCTGACGTGATATAAATAAGCACAATAGCATTAAAATTAGTCACTCAAACCTAGGATCTTATCAATGAGTTAGACCAAAAATGGCCATCCTCGCTCAGGATTCGAACCTGCGCCCCCAACATTGAGAGTTGGACACGCCTTAACGCACACGGCTATCGCGACCCTTTTTTCCACAAATTTTAAAATATCTCACTGATTTGGAAGGGTAAAACTTGATGAATCCTCGGTGTCTTAAGGAATCTCCTGGTGAATGTGGCATATGGGTCGGCAGCAGAACCACATCTCAGAGGTTTTCCCGGCTTTAAGATTTTACTTATAGTTCCCCATAATTAGAATCTTAGAGCTTTATGTGTTGATTCTTATACTATAATAATGTTAAAGCATTTTTGTATACAAGAGTCGACAGAGATTAATTATAAGTGGTGGTGTTGGAGTTTTTTTTATTTTTGCATCATGTGGACTTTCATCCAATGCACAGAGTACATCTCAAGAGATTATTTAAAAATACAATTTCGTGCAATTACTCATTACTCGAGGAGTCGTCATACGCATACATCATTTAAATGGTGAAGGAAACTTTGCTCTAAGTTCAATTATCTTAATGAATTAAGTTTATTGTTTTTTGCATTTACTCAACTTTAAAAGTAAGAATGGATTGTTTATATTTGAAAAGAAGTTTATGAAGAGGTGAGTTTCATTATTTTTTATTATTATTCGTGTGTTTGACAATTTTTAAGAAGTTTTTTTTTTGGTTTTTGCAGTCCTCTTGGGAAAAATAATTGCATTTGTGATGTTGAGTGGATTCTATTTTGATTGCAGTTCTGAAAGTGTTTATTACCTCCGCCGAAGGAGGTATTGTTTTCACTGGCGTGGTTTGTTGGTGGTTGGTTGGTTTGTTTGTCAGCAGGATAACTCAAAAAGTGCGGAACGGATTCAGATAAACTTTGTGGAGTTGTTGGAAATGCCAAAAGAACAAGTGATTAAATTTTGGCATCTCTGAGTGCTTCTTTAAGATGCAAAATGAGCTAAATACTAATAAATATTTCAAGTTAGCCTACTCTGCCAATAGATGTCGCTGTGCTGTGCTCTCAAAGGGATTGCATAGCACAGCGACATCTATTGGCAAATGACAAAAAGACCAAGTGATTCATTTGGTGGGGATCGGCGGAGGTTTGCACTCTCTGAGTCCTCTAGTTAGTTTTGTATACTAAAAAGTAACTTTTTAAGAGAATGACGGGAAACTGCTCTGAGAATGAATGGTATATTTTTGAAAAGGATATTTTCTGTATACTTATGCAAGAGTAATCAAATAAGTAGGCATCATCGAAAAGAAAGTTTAAATATACAATGATTTCATGCTAAAATGCTGTGTTTAAGAAAAGGAAAATAGTTGACATATATATTTGGCTTCATCAAGCTTTCATTGACATAAATACGATCAAATATTTTATGACGGCATATTTAGGGTGTTGGAAGTAAAACAACCTGCATTTGAATAGTAAGGAAAAGAGTATTCTGTTAAATAATATAGAAGATACATTACGAGACTTCCAAACCTCCTAAGACACATTTAAGCTTTGACGGAATATCAAGATTGATGATAAAAGTCATTAAAGGTAAAGGAGGATACCCTTACCAACATGACTTTTTCTTGGACCTTTCAAGAGAAGATCAGAATAGGAATCTATTAAGGAAGGAAACATGTAATATAATTAGATACAGATTGCTATGTTTTCTTTTCTTTTGTTATATTATAGGAAAAATGCAGTATTGCACATGAAATACTTTGTCTAGCAACGCTAGACGGTATTGAAAGGTATAGTTTGTAAAGTTGAATTAAAAAGTAATCTACATTTCTTAAAATGACCAAATGATGAATACAAAAAATAATTAAAGCCGTCAATGAATTCCTTTGCAAAAGCAGAAATATAAATATTATAACTATTTTATAACCATGGCTGGAGTAAGTACAAATTTAACTAAAACACATGTAATCTTCGATACATAATACCTTTATATATATATATATATATATATATATATATATATATATATCAACCAAAACAAACAGTAACAATGATTCTTTATTTGAAAAGTTTTTTGTGTGTGAGTTTCTTCTTTTTGATGAAAATATGATGTGAAGAAGGTTTTTTGTTTCTCTCCTTGTTCTTCAGCGGGTTCTTTTCGAAGGTATACACAACCATATAGTATATTAACTGATGTTTTGTGTTAATGTTTCTAGACGAAAATGGATTTTATTGTTTGTGTTTAACGTTGATGGATGAAGAGGAATTAATCAAAAAATCATGTTGTTGTTTTCTTCTTTTTCTTCTTAGGTTATACGATGTTTCTTGTATGTATAATTTTTTATACTCTATTAGTAGACTTGGGGAATGAAGAAAATACCTTGAAAAGTGGGGATTGATTAATCTTTGGGAAAGCTTCGAATTAATGAAATCGATAAGTGGGAGCTGTGCAATGTAAATACATTGTGTTGTTCAATTAAGTGGGTATTTTTTTGAAAGAAGTGTTTGGATATTTTTATGAAAGAAAAGGGAAAATGTTCCCATATATGTTTTTAATTTGTAATATAATGATAAATAATAATAAAAAGTCATCAAAATGTCGTACAGAAATTAAATTTAATTAGGTTTCATGATTCTCAGATTAAAGAACTTACATTTGAGAGGCTCATATAGAAAATATATAAGGCTCAAGTAAAGTTTAGCTTCTAGACTCCTTTTGATCCAACTAAATGCTTATTTTTACGGTGAAATCTTACTTTTGTTCCTTTATTTGTCATTTTGTATCAATCAAATCTAAATGATAATCTATTGAGACTAAATACATGAATCTGAGAATACAAGAGCTCCTTTAGTTCAAGTAGGATTTTTTAAAGTTATGTTATTGATGACAGTTATTAATACTCTCATTATATACATCTTTTTCACCAGAGAAATAATAAAACGAAGTGACTTCAAAATAAATAGTAAATAGTTCCATAGCTGAACACAATTACGGGATGTTAAAGCCCTCATTAAAGAGCTAAAATACTAGTTAGTTGGATTTTGTTTCTTTTGACAATTAATGAATTAAAACCAAATGCATCAATTCCACCTCCAGAGCTAAAGAAGATTCCTACATTTTAACCAAATTGAATATTTTTTGGCACCCTGAAGTAAGTAGAAGAAATAACAAAGTGGTTTAAATGATACATTGAACTATTGTCAAAATAAATTCGGAAAACAATTCAGTACATAAAAATGTTAAAGTCGCAAGATTGTAAGTTACTTCATTCTTACATTAGTCGATTTGTTTCAATTAATTATCGTTTAAAATATTATATATAATGCTTCTAATAGATTTTGGTAAAAGGCGACATTGCCTTAATTAGATGATTTATTATATGTTCTCAAAAAAGGACAATAGTCCGTAGAATATTACCGAAGAATCATTTACCTATGTAATAATTTATTTATTTATAGTAATGTCCAGCCGTCGACAAAATCCCAATTTAGAAGATATATGTATATGTACTTTTATAATCATATATTTATATAAAATTATGATAGAATATATATAGTATGAATATTTTATATGCAATAAATTTGTATCACTATATTTTTTTGCTTATATGGTTCGATAGAATTGCATCCTACTGCATACAAATAAGCATACTAGCATTAAAATTAGTCACTCGAACCAAGAATCTATCAATGAGGTAGACCAAAATCACCATCCCCTCTCGGGATTGAACTTGTGCCCCCTCATTGAAAGTTGAACACGTCTTAACACACATGACTATCGCTTCCCTTATGAATGTTAAATTAATAACCGACCTCTGTGGCGATTTAGGCTCAACACGAGTTTGAAATCGACACAGGTCTCAATGGCAGACATTGAGGTACAGGTCACGTCAACCAGTGCCATGAAGAAGTTTACGCTGGGATGGCGAATTTCAATTTCACAGGCAATAGCCTCATTGTGTACCTAGATGCTGTAGTCCAGTGGGTTGGAGTCAGGACTCAGGGAGTTCAAAATTCATTAACCCGTAAGTAGCATAATTGGGAGACTCTTGATGAGAGATTTCAGGACAGATTTGGGGGTCCTGTCCTACTAAAACACGACATACCCTCCCTGGATAATTCTTGGAGGCATGTGGCCATCTTCTTCTTTAGAATGCCGATTTAATCGTCTACTATAAGATAATATCCGATAGAGAACCAGATTGGCTTAAATTTTTCCCGTTGGATGTGACGAAGACAATCATTGTCACGGACGCGACATGTTCTGTGGTGGTTATGTACCTGGCGGAGTCATCGAGGGATAAACCGGGAAATTCCAATACCCGGTTATTTGGGTGGTTTAACCTCAGATGTACCGTGAAAATCCTCTCATCTGAAAATTGCCAGCTGGACTTTGCTTTTTTACGTGCAGAGTTTTTTTGGCCTAAAAAGCCTTTTGTCACGCTATTTTTGTGAAAAAGAGCATTTTAAGTCTGCTGATGAATTTGTCGACTATTTTTTTAAACCCAGGCTGATATAATTGGCCTTATCACTCCCGAGATACTCTGCAATTGGTGTTATCACGGCCTCTTGTAGGTATGTCGCTAAATCCACTCCCCTCCCCCTTTCCACTACGTTGCCCAATATCCTTTCCGCACCATGCGCTTGTAATTGACTTGTAGTGGCAATTGAGCTATTTGAATATATCCTTGATGAAGACGCATGCGTGGAGGAGAGCTGAGGTCTTATTTTTCGGAAGTCCATCGTAAAAACCATTCGTATTGACGTAATTGACAATAAAGAAACTAAAAGGGGTGCAATAGCCGTGCGTGTTAAGGCGTGTTCAACTCTCAATGTTGGGGGCGCAGGTTCGAATCCCGAGAGGGGATGGCATTGATCTATTAGACAATGTAAAAAACAAATAAGTTTGAATCCTCGGACTGTCTAAAGCATTACAAAAAGTATTTATCTACTTTAGAACGAAATAAATAGAGCCATAAAGGATTGGATTTTTTTCCAAAGACCCGTATCATCCCGAAAACATGGCTGTTTTCACTGGAATACATTTATTTGATCATATTTTCTTTTGGCCGTTTCCTCTGATGACGGATAAAGTGGTTGTGTATTATAAGATATGAAATAACATTTTCCCTCAATTCCAGCATGATTTATTGACTCAAACTCAGTTTGTTCACTGGGATCCTACCCTCAAAGAAACCAAATAAAAAGTGTCGATTCCTTATTCGTTATCTTCACGAATCATAATAATCTAAATATAAAATGCTTCCATAGAAACAGGAAATTTCATGGTTTTCAACTAAAATACCTTAACAAATTATTATTATTATTTCTATATTTCCAAATATGAATACCTGCTAATTGAATATCATGATCCCATAGCCACAACTCAAGTTTCGACATTTAAAAAAAGGAGAACTCAATGAAGACGTTATTGCAGCAGTACATATTTTTAGGGCAGATAAAAGTATTTGCAGAATATAAATTATAAACAAAATATTTTTTATGAGTGTATTATATTTTTGATTATGGATTTCTGAGTATGGAGTAGAGTAGTTTCGCAAATAACTTATCGGAATTTATTTTTCATTTCTTCCAAGAAATGATTACTCAATCCACTAACAAGGAGACTTCGTAGGGAGTGTATATTTTCTAAAAATAATGGGTGAGCTATAAGGATGTAGTTCCATGCTGAGATTTAAATTGTATAGAACAATAGCTAGGGCACGCCAATCTCCATTTTGTAATTATTTAATTCCAGACATATAAATGAGAATAAATTGGGGGAAAATGCATTTTTCCTTTGACAAGGTGTTTTAATTGACTGATATTGAATGCTTTTCTTGATATCATCTTTGTTGAGGCTTCCTGGAAGAGAATAATATTTTGATAGTGAGTATTGCATGTACATAGAAATCTAGCCCAAAGAGATATACATAGAAAGAAGAAGAAAAATAATATTTTTTTATCTTTTTACCCACGCTTGTTAGACAACTAATGAATAATTGATGGAAATGTGAAAATTGACGTTGGAAGATAAGTTTATTATGCTTCATGTTACGAAACATTCATCAAAGGAGTAATTGAAGGGGGGGGGGGAAGATTTTTGGGGTAGTTTCAACCAAGTAATCTAACTTCTTTCTTGATTTATTTATCAGTTTAAATAAATAAATTACATACATATTCACAATTAAAAAAGTATATTACCCATAAGGTATATATCGAAATGCCAAGAACATATCAGAACTTTAAATGTTTTATAACTTAAAGTAGTTGAAGGATGTCTGAAGAAATCTATTTTTACACGAACGTCAATAATCATTCCATATTTATTTGGGAGTAAGACACTACCAATTATAATTTTATTATTAAACACTCAAATTAGTACCATATACCGTTACATACTTCATGGATATGCATATTATTATATCCTTTTGTGAGGAAAACGATTACTTATATTATGATCTAGATAAGATTTTTAATGTGGCTTGGATAATTTTTCATAATTTCACCATTATGTTGATTAATTTTATGCATTCTCATATTAAATCAAATCTTCATTTTAAGATGAGGATCTGTTTGACTAAAATATCAAATCCCATCAATCAAAGTAAAAATGTTTTTATATTGTCTTCGATGTGACTATATCTATCTTTATCTTATTATATTTTTTGTCGTTCTTTACGACACGTATTTTTCTCTTATATACTTTTAAAACCATACGTGCGTTAAGCTCACCATTGTATGACATTAAGCTCGGCTACACTACTACTACTATACTTTTTGTGCTATACACACATTGATATCGAATCTAAGCCTATCATGGTATGAATCAGTAAAGTAGCTTGTTATTTTTCTGTTTGTACCAATGAAATATTTGTCATTCAGTTCGATCATATATTCGACGCAACCCGACCAAACTGAAGTTTAAAGAGTTTGGTGTGAAGTAATAATCAATAGTATTATATTTTATTAAAGGTTAATATATCTTGTGTTGGGAAGGAGTCTTTTATGAAGGGCACTCCGGTTGGTGATTTCGTCTTCCCCATCCCAAGGAGGCCCATGAGGTCCACCACTCAGTGACGTATCCACTTGGGAGGGAGACAGCTACTTTTGCATGCCACGCAATATCAGTGTGGAACATGTTTAAGGCCTTGAGGTCGGCCACGACCCTTCACACTGCCAGGACCGTAGCTAGGGTCATTGGACGCAGCGTCCCCAAATTTATTTGTTTTTTTTTTTTAATTTTTTATTTTTTTTTATTTTAGACTAGTAACAAATGTAACTAATGCGCCCCATTGTAAATATACTCGATTACATACTCCTTGTTGCATGAGGATAAAGTATTTCATATGGTCCTCTTTGTCTGCTCTTCGTAGACACTTCATCTCTCCTTCTTACCATCTTCACTCTTTCTTCACTCATCCAGATTACTAGTTTATACTTAGAGACAATAGAATCTCGTCCACTAAAATCCTTTCAATCCGGCCTCACGCCCTCTACGAGCTATTTCATGTACGCTTTACAGCTATTAAAATACTTTACAACTCAGGCCGGATTGTACAGAAGAATATATTTTTTATTATTAATTGAAACATACAAATTTTATTATTGCTTACAATTGAAGTATAATCATTGACCACGACAGGTGACAGTGTATTATTCATTAAGCCATCGACCCCTCAATATTTTTATCGAGTTTCATAATCACGTTGTAGTTTTTTTTGTGTATAATGAAAGTTAGAGGAAGGATCTAAACTACATTTGAAGCAAATAAGACAGCATCTCAAAAACTCAAGGATTTTTATATAAATAGTTTGCCAATATTTTGCAAGTTGTATCGAATTTATGTTCAACATTTTTTTTCTTACTATGATAAAATTGTAGAAAAGTTACTTATACAATGATCAAAATATTTGGATGCTCTATTTAGTTTTAATGGGGTTTTTTGTCTTACAAAATGTCCTTGGTATAACAATGCTAACAGAGTTTTTCATCGACACAAATTGCATCGTAGCCTATATTTAAGGATCGAGTTTATATATTACACTAATCTACCCATAAGGTTTTTTAAATAATTTCAGTATGTCCAATTAAACAAAACATCTATAAATATACCTCAAAGTCCTATTT
Source organism: Caligus rogercresseyi (assembly GCA_013387185.1). Taxonomy (NCBI): domain Eukaryota; kingdom Metazoa; phylum Arthropoda; class Copepoda; order Siphonostomatoida; family Caligidae; genus Caligus; species Caligus rogercresseyi. The sequence goes on from CP045894.1 coordinate 898,924, forward strand.
TCAGATAGAGGATTTCAAAATTTGGTACATGATGTTTAAAATATACCAATAAATGTTTAATTGATTTTGCTTTGTTTACTGCACAGGAATATATTATAATGCATAAAAATGATACAATACAACCTCATGGATATCATTTGAATACATTATAAATACGTATGAATCACATATGATATATTAACATTCCATGACAATAGGAAACCATGGAAGCCTATATCACTACACCTCCACTTTTTCACATTTGCATTTTTTACACCACATATATTCATTCACAAAAAACAAAGACCCATATTTTGTATCATAAATATGGAAAGACGGCAAATCTCATTTATTTGTAAGGGACGACGAAGAAACAGGAAAGGCACCCATATGTATTTGTTTCTCTCCATCATAAGTTATCCAAGCCAAAATACAAGATATACAAGAAGAAGAAAAAAGATCCCCACTGAGCATAAAAGAAAATTCGGTTTCTCTAAATAAGTTGTAGATATCTTTATTTGAAGAAGAGAGAGAGAGAGAGAAAACCTATGATAAGATATGTGTCTATGTGTTACTACTCCCGAGGGCAGGATCCTTCTTGTTTTTTCTTCTTCTTAATTCTTCTCGTTATGAAGAAATAACAGTAGTAATCACATCTTCAACACTTTGACTTCAAATAATAATAATAGGTTAAAGTTTTTACCCCATAAAAATAATAGGGTTCATTACTTCAGGAGGCTCAACGATAAATTACATCTCATTTTGTGTTGGTTTCTTTTTTCCCTCTCTCTTCTTCATTCCAATAAGTTTTATAGTTGTTATAGCATGATCAAAGTTATGATGCTGTCATTAATCCTATGTAGATATTCACTTGGCTTGTTAGCATTTCTTAGAATTGTACGATTGACGTGATTACTTTAATCAATCAGTGATTCTCATGTTAGAACTTAACTGACTTAACAGAAGTTGTTTGTTTTTTGAACAACTGGCTTTATTTTTATTTATCTATCATATTTGGTTATATATATTGCATCTGTGGGGATATGAATAAGCATAATAGTGATAAAATTAGTCTATCGAACCTAGGATATTATCAATAAGGTTTACCTTCTCCTCTCCCTTTATTTTTCAAACTATATATGAAGAAGCCTTGTACTGCTTAAAATCAATAGGCTGTTTATAAACTAATCTAAATACTTGAAATAAAAGCTTGTAAAATCTTACTTCGTGTTCTCTGCTTTAAAAATCATTGGGGTTAATCTTTTTATTAAATTCCGAAGATATCGTCTTATTCCATATGTTGTTTTTCGATATAATAGAATCAATAAAATATTGATTGCTTCTAGCATAAAAACAAAGTTGAAATTATCCTTGATAAGAAAAGAGATACATTTATGAAAAGGGCCAATTAGTGTTCCATCATATATAAAGTAGAAGACGAATTCATTCGTATATAGCAAAAAAAAAACTAAAACAAATAAGTTATTAAACATGCTTTAAAAACAGTTAAAATATTGTGGGTTTAAATCATTGTACTTTACTGTACCCTTAAAAGATAGTTTTGGATGTAAATATCTCTATTTTCATTGAGTGTTTGTCATAACAAATGCCAAAACATTTGCCAAAAGTTTATAAGAAAGAAACCTCAAAACCGTTTTAATGATTGAGGAGTAGGAGATAAAAGTAAAATTAACTTAGACTTTTTTTTAAATATGTATTTCATGACACTCTTCTAAAAATATTCATTGACAATGATGTAATATACGAGTAGAAAGGAGTTAACAATAAAATAATGGTGGGGGTATAATAGATTCTTTAAAAAAAACAGGTAAGTGCAGTAATATTATAAAATATATTAGACAGTTAATAAAAAAACAGGAATTTCTTAAAACAGGAATCAATTCAATTCTAACAGTGTTAATATCAATAATAAATATTTGAAATAAATTAAAAAGACCGCAAAAGAAGATCAGATAAGGCTTTAAAAGAGATGATCAAGTTGATTTGATTAAGAAGGGGAGAGGAGGAATTAACTTAGACTTAAAAGCAAACGTTGTTTCCTTTTCTTTTACCTAACACTGTTGATATAAATAAACAGAATACTCGTATTTGCCAAGGATGTCAATACCCTTTTAAGTATACATGTATAAAAACATATGAATGGACAGCTTTATGCATAAGTACTTATGGCAATGCAAACATATGTGCAATTACACATATACCCATAATTGCATATACAACTGCAACTAACAATGCAAACACCAAGAAATGCTTACATTATGTCGTTATTGAAAAAAGAGCTTATAACTCATAACAAAAATAGTTTCAACAATATTCAGACGACTAAAGAAACACCTTATATCGTATTTGCGAGGCTACTCTCCTCAAGGACAATGATATTTGTTCCCTAAGCGTCTCGAATCGTGTGTCTGCTACATAGTTTTATAAGGTTGTTGTACTCTCTCAAAACGATCAATTACGAAACATCGCACATACAAAAGCAATACATACGAGAGGTGAACCAAATGAGCAAATTCTGGCTATTAAAAATAGTGGCTAGGGACTTTTATCATCTCAATATATATTATGCATCTAAAAGTTGTGATCATATTTAAGCCTATGCAATAGAGTATTTTAAGTATGACATTTTGGAAGTACGATGTTCTGAAGCGTTAATCTCTTTACAGATCGATGTTCTATAAGTTGACGTTTTTTCTGCATACCAATGCAGTCAACAGCATGAAAAATCTCATATTTGTAGCAATACAATTTTATGAGTAACAGTATTTTAAGCTCCATGTATTACCTCACGGACTTTATGTCAAACACGACATTAAGTAGTATGAATTTTTAAATGTTTTTATAACATATTACTTTTGAATGAAAATAAAGTAAGTAAATACTGTTTTTAGCAAGATCATAGACAATAAATAAAGATACTTTTCTATATTTTTGACCTGCTATGTATAAAATATTTTTATATATTCAAACGAAAAACTAAAAAAACATAAATATAATGTGATATATTTACGCTCTTACAAAATAAATATTTTTTATTTCCAATATTTTTTATAAATTGTAGATAATGTTCTATCAAATGAAGAATTTATTTATAAGACTTATCATTGTCAAAATTTATTTTCCATTATGAAAGTCAACAATTTTTTTATCCAATTTTTTCATTTATCATGATTTCGGGTCTATTTTGATTTGATGATTTGTTTTCTAAATATTTCTAAGAGCTACACTGATTTTACCAAATAGATTTAAGTTTGCCATAAAACAGTGTATTATTTATTGTTTAAGTATGCTATTTAATTAATTAGATAATAAACACATATTTTATAGAATTCGAAAAATAATATATATATATATATATAATATATATATATATATATATATAGATATATATATATATATATATATATATATATATATATATATATATATATATATATATATATATATATATATATATATATATATATATATATATACAGGGAGTACACGTATAATCCGGACTAACTTTGATCGGTTATGTCGTCTTTGTTTTTTTGAGATATTGCAACGCACATATGTACGTTACTGCGCTTGCATCTTATCTATCTGCCAAAAAAAAAAACAGATTGAAAATCAGTCAACATATAGCATGGAAGAGGAGAAAAGGCATGCGATGTTCGCTTCCTTCAGTGCCGGGAGGAGTCCAAAGGAGGTGATAGAGGTCTTCAACTACCCAAGTCGACCGTCTACGACCAGAGGAAGGCTTGGAACTCTTTCAAAAGAATGATGCTCATCGCAAAAAGCGTTCTCGGTCCCTGGGGGCCACCAGGACCGACAAATTTGTCGCCGAGGTGAAGAGGAAGGTCAACGAGGACGGCAACAAGTCCTACGCCAAGTTGGCCGCCGAGATGATCTGCTCCAAGCAGACCATCGCCAACACCATAAACAAGGACCTGGGCTACAGTTCGTACAAGAAGAGGCACAGGATGATGTTGACGGAGGGGACCAGGGAGTCCACGAGGGTCAAGGTCCCTACCACTGGAGCCCGGACTTGTGGCCCCCCAGCTCTCCTGACTGCAACCCCCTCGACTATTTATTCTGGGGCATGGTCGAGAACAGGACCAACAAGCACGCTCAAAAACTATCGACTCCCTCAGGGCCGCCATCGTGGAGGAGTTTGCCAATATGAAGAAGGACGTCGTGGCCAAGGCCTGCGGCCGCTTCAGGCACCGCCTCGAGATGGTCGTCGCCGCTGATGGGGGTTATATTGAAAAATAAATATCCATATCTGTGTGCCTTTCACTTAACAAAAAATTGTTGAAAATATATGATAAATATATAAGTTATCAACCTTTCAAAATTTGTTTTAATTAGTCCGGATTATTCGTATACGCCTTGTATATACAGATTGCCTTATTCAATAGAATATCCTCAGTGATACATAAATATAAGTACACCCATGTTAACGAAGTCTCTCAGCATGGTTAAAACATCATATTCCTGACCCTATGCTTCAATGATGGAGGCCCTTAATAAATTGTCACATTTATCATCTTTTACTAGGAAGACATGACTTTAAATATTTTTATTGCGTGAGAGTCTTAATTGTGAACTAGGCATTCATCAAATAAATAACGAGATGGTTTTTATGTGATTATGATAATAATCCACGCACGAAAGGAACCTGAGCCCTAAATTATGATTTGAAAAGTCTGCCGAAGAGGCAGGCAAGATCTCACACTGTGACCCAAGCCATTAACTTTACTTAGGTTCAAAACTCTTTGTAAGCTCATTTATTCATAGATATGATGGCATTTTGAATAAGATGTATAAATTATGTATTATAACAACATGTATATGAATACTTTTGCAAATAAAAAAGTTATATAGCAAGTGACTGGGTTTTTTTACTTATAGGTCCACTGATGTGATTCTGAGTAAAGGCTATAAATTATATATTCCTTATTTGTAGTTTATTTAAGATAATGCAGACAAAATCAGGTATTTCCGTTCATAAGTAAGTCATCAAAACTCCTAGAATTTTTAATCCTCATAACATTCACGCCTATTTATTTGAACAAATATAATCAGGTAATTGCAGATCGTGTCTTCCGCCAAACACTCACAAGCAAAAAGAGAAAAACATGGAAAGAATAATAATAATGAGAAAAATAACTTGCTTGAGGCTTTATACATATTGGTGATGATGTTATTTTTTGTTGTGTATGGAGGTTTGGGCATGACAGGCTCTATTATGGGATAAAGGTGCGTATCTATTAAGCTTGGGAGCATCACTACTAAAAGCTACGTGGACTATGATTGCCTCTTCGTTAATGAAGTTGTCATAAATAAGAAAGGAATGTCCATGGTTCGTGACTTACAGGGTGTTACATGGTAAAATTAGTGGGGATTTTATGGGTGAGTAGGTAGATGAAGCATGAAAATATGAGTCACGACGTTGAAATCTCCAATATATTATTTGAATTATTTTGAGAAGGTTTTTTGTTACATATATGTAATATAATGAAGCTATGGTAAGAACAGATATATAAATATATATATATTGCAAATCCATAAACGATATTACGATTATGTTTCTATCTAAATATACTCATTTTGTTTTTCAAGAGTCATGATGTTGAAATCTTCTGTATTTGGATTGAAACATATTATTAATTTATTAATATTTATATAATTTTTAAAATGAAATTAAGCACATTCGTTGGGTGATCAAAAATAAAATAGATAGTTTGGTTTAAATAAATACCAATCAGAAAACATAAAAAGATGTCATGTAATTATCCACCACTACTATCGATTATATTATGTACCATGTTAAAGCAGCTTTTCGGGCCTACCTATATTAGAAACAATCGGTTTCTTTATAGATTTATCGAAAATTATTGTTCATAGTTCAAAATTGGATATTATAAGGGTGTGTGATAGCCCTGTGCGTTAAGGCGAGTTCAACTCCCAATGTTGAGGGCGCAGGTTCGAATCCCCTCGAGAGGGGATGGTCATTTTCGGTCTACCTCATGAAAAGATCCTAGATTCGTTGAACTAATTATAATGCTTTAAAGCTTATTTATATCCTCTCAGATGCAATTCTATCGAATCATATATGCAAAAAATATTATTATTTGTATATCACTATATTTAAATACAAAACAGTTTATTCAAATATAAAATTCTTATACTCTACAATAATCTTAAACAAAGGTTATTTGAATAGTTTGCAAAAAGCGTAAAAAATAACAAATATCAACTCATCGAAGAAAAACACCCTTTAAACGCACATCAGAAGACGCAGGTTTTAAGTTATTATAGTTCAAGTTCATTCTAACCTAATATTATTTTCAAAATGTATTTTATATGTGTATAGAAAAGTGAAAAAAAAATATATAATAATAAAATTGCAAAAAAAAAAAAAAAAAAAAAAACACCCTTTATTTTTGTTGATACAATTTCATATTACTCTTACTATGACAGAAAGTGTTCCATTTGTGTAAATTTACCTTTATTTATTCATTAAACTGAATTATAATGCTGGTCTTTTAAATCCTAGGAGTTTATTTTTTTGCACATTCAAGTAGATAGTGCAAAGTTTAAGTCTTCCTCTAAATATAACACACCTTTTTAATGGCACTTCTACATTAAAAGATTGACAAAATGTAAAAAGAAAAGATTGAATTTATGTATCTAAATAGAAGCAGACCAAGCGAGTAAAAAACTTTGGTAAAGATTTATTACTAAAGTGGTAGGATAATGAGTATAAATTCAAAGATAGTAATATGATTTTAAAACAATTTTAGAGAGAATTTACGAAACAAAAGGGTGATAACCCAAGAACATCTTAATTTACAATTCAAAATAACTTAAATATATATATTATGACATTATATTATATATCTAAGTAAGTAATTTAGAATGACCATATTGGTGGGTACAATATATATGAATATATTTTTATATAATTATTAATCATATGAAGAAAATAGTTGAAATTTTGATTTAAAACCATTATTCCGTCCTTTCCAATGTTGAAGTATTTGTAATATACGTAGTACATGCATAGTTCTCCTACGACATTCGTAAACATATGTAGTCGATTACTAAATAAACTTGAAATTTTAAAAAATAAGTTGATTTTTTCAAAAGTATGTTGTATTTGTCATACCTGTTTTGTATAATAATTTTTCTACAAATCTCATTTAGACGACCATATCATCATAAAAACTCTCTTTTCATTGGCGCCACCCTAAACGGCCCATGCGGCAGGCATTCCAGGGCCCAAATTTAAAAATATTTTTCCTGTCGATTATTTAAGTCTTGGAAAACATAAATCATCTATTTGAATGTTAAAAAAGGGTTTAATTTATATTAATTATATATAACATATATATACATATATATATATATATATATATATATATATATATATTATATATAGACTTTAATAATTGTTTTTATCTTCACTCTTAGAAGAAAACCTAGAATTAAATTTCTTTTTTCTACTAATTATGGAGTACCCTATACCTTACTATTTTGATTATTGTAAAGGCCTGAGGGTGCCATTGTACAATAGTTACAGATACTCCTGACCCATTTGAAAGTGTTTCTACTCCCGTTTTGTAATATTTTATCACATATAGTATATAATTCTAATCGATTTATTTTCTCCTCCATGTACAAGTGTAAATATGCCCTATTCTCTCTGAGAACCCAACAATATAATTGTATTGTTTCTGGAAGAACGAACAGTCCTAAAACAAATTACCCGTGATCAAAAAGTGGGTTTTAATTATGAATTGCTTTAGATCAAAGGGGTTTGATTGGATTCGTTAATTTTAAAAGATGTCTCATTTATATTCTGTTGGATGCTCATGAATTGAATCATCTCGTTATTTGCTACAAGGAAAAAAATACGAGGTTAATTAATGACTGTATTGAGTTATCAAGGTTGCCTTTGAGTATGCTTGTCATCGATACAAATAAAAATAATGAGAAGACAACTTTTTATTAAGAAACAAGGACCTCAATAAGCAATCTACGATTGCAGCTTTAAAGAATACTTTTCACTCGTAAGCAAGGTTTTTTTTTAACTACATATTTTATTAAGAAAAAAATAATGTTGTTTCTTAGTCAAAAAACATTTTTTTTTATTAGTTTTTTTAAATGTTAGAATTACAACATTTTGATTTAATCATTGGTATAAAAAACATATTGAGAGCGCCGATTTGCTTCTGAGATGGAAAGGTCTACTATATTGATAGCCTTCATTTAGAAGATTCTAGGTTCGTATGAGGCATTTCAATGATACATATCCTCACAAATGCAACTCAATCGAACCAGATAAGCATTAAAATACTAAAAAAACCCATCATGATTATAGGGGAATAGCTTATTTGTCTTAGTTCTCAAATCGCGATTGCAAAAGATGATATACACGCCGATTCAGATATATATTGCCACTATTACATATTTAACATACGCATGTAATAACGAAATTACTTACAGAAGACAACTCCATTTTTAATATGATTCTTACAACTTTTTTAATTACTACAAAAAATTGTAATTAGTTGATATTATTATTTTCTAACAGAAGCTAGTATTAAGAATGGCAATTGTAAAATATGGTCAGTTTAAACATACTATTAGTGATATTAGGAACGATTTTTATGAAATTATTTTTCTCCATGTAACCCTACATGAACTAAATTTGCTACATAAAAAAGACTCGCAGGCACAAGGTAATTGATATTTCTTATTATATAAACTTTTGTCTCAGTTCGTATATTCTTAGACATTCATATTTATCAGTCAATGGGGCATTTAATAGGATACTTTTATACTATTTCTCATCTGTGATATCATTATTTCTAAATACGAAATAAAAGAGGTAAAACGTTACATTAAAAGAACAAAAATTAGTGTTTCAAAAATATAAATAAACAATGTGATATTATATGATACTTTTTTATTACATATTTGTATGTATTCAACTATTTTTTTTAATTTTTAAACTGTTCACATATGTATATACATCACAGTATATAAAACGATGCTAATACGTATAAAATACAAAAATAAACATTTATAAAATTTAGCATAGCATATAACTTAAAAAAATAATAAATTTCATCTAATTAACAAGTAGCAAAATAATAGTCCGTGGGAGGTAAGGGCAATTAGCGGCTGCGGCAAGATACACGGCGTTGGACCTCAAGATCCCCTCTGTCACCGATGGAAAGTGGAGTTGGGCTGCTGATGTAATTCGCTACTTCCCTTCGTGTTCCTGCCTTATGGAAAAATTATTAAAAACCTTTTCGCAATTCAAGGATTTAAAATAGACCGGTTTTATCGTTAATTTATGTTTTGTTTTAGATTGTCAAGTGTTTAATTATAATTGTATTTTAGTGTTCGTTCATATTTGATGTTAAAATTTTAAACTAAATATTAATTATATTTTTACGCATTAACATCTTTTTATATATGCATTCTGTTTTTTTATGCTTGTATATATTTTTATGAACTGTGGAAAAAAAAAAATTGTTAAACACATTAAAACCAAGTTAAATATTGAAAATTTCTTAAGATTCTCATAGTTTTCTTCCATATTTGGTGATAGCGATGATTTTGAGTCGGGTAGTATTTTACTAATTCAACCACGAATGTCCATGATGGGATTTCGAGTGAAAAAGCGCGTATCTTCTTGCAGCTCCAAGATATATCCCGGTCTTATGGATTCGTATTTGCAAGCTTCTTTGCTATCAAGGCCTTTGTATTTAAAAGGGCAAAATAGTTTTTAAAGTTTATTACTATAATATGTATATGTAATACATCTACTTTAATAAGTTATTATATACAATTAGAGCACCTTTAACGTGTGGCTTTCATGGCTAAAGTATTGGATTTAAATACACAAACTATGATTCAACAAAAACTTATGCATAAAAGGAGTGACTCCTACTGCCGTCGTCGAATGAAAAGATGCTTAGTTGAAAAGGGCAGAAGAGTGATGAGTCATGAAAAAATCCGAGAAAAACAAGAACCCCTATCACTAGTATTAAACATCATACAAATACACACACACACACTCACGCATTATATAAAATACATGTAAATAAAAAGAAAGGAAGTCGCTGTTGAAGTAGGCAAGGTTGAGTGATTCAATGTATTGTGACGAAATAAGTACATATATTCTGTATTGAAAGTATGGCAATAGTTGTTGTATATTAATTATTTCGTAAAATAAATATGTTTTTTCTGAAATAAAAAAATACCTATAATATTAAAATTATCAGAAGTCATCTAACTTTAAAAAATAATGTTTTTTGACACGGTTGTATAACTTTATTTATAATACATCAGAAATATAAAACGTTTCATAAGAGAACATTGCGGGGGGGTTGTGCAGCAACATTAAAATACAAAATGATATAGACTATAATTAAAAGTTCAATGTACAAAGAGTATATCAGGTCTTTTGGATCATAATATATTAGCTATAATAGTCAATCCATTTAATATAATATATACTAATAACATGTCTAAAGAATGAACTTTTTTGTATGATTATACAAAAAAAAAAATATTTAGGATGAATAATTACTTTTATGGTATTTTTTTAATTACTTTTATGGTCTGCAAAATATATACGATATTTTGATAATATGGGAGATATATTCAGCATCCTTTTTCCTTAACAAACATTTTGTTTAAAAAATACCATTTTGACGCTAGTTATACTTTTTATAACCATTAAAGTAAAACATTTCTGATAAACAATTTACTTTTGTTTTGATCTAATTAATGCTTACATATTTTCATAACTTATATTTCATGCCTTCCTTGATTTCATTTCCTTAGGCAGTGCTATAAGTATACTAGATCGATCCCCGCTCGTTATTTAGACGCAAAAAGTATGAGGAAGGGTAACAGCAAATAAACTGATATATTTATGAGATAAAAGCAAAAACATGTTTGTAGAATGAAAAGTATTTTGAATATATATAGGGAGAGTGATAGCTTTGTGGAAGCTTGATCGACTCTCAGTGTTGAGGGTAGAGATTTGACTTCTCCCGAGAGGAAAAGGACAATATTATTTTTTATAGAATTGCGATTGAGTAAATTTAATGCAAAAGTACTTCCTCATATCTACACTCAGTTTCCATCCAAGCAATTAGACAAACCAAATGATCAAATATTGCTAGTGATAATAATGTTAAAATAAAAACTAGATTGAGAGGAAATAAAATTTATACGCTAAAGAGGAAGTTTATATATTGCAATGGAGTATCTATCTGAACATGCAAGAATTGATTCTATTATCAGTCCATCAACTTAGGCAACCTGTAAAGTACATTATATTTAATTCAATAAACTTTAAATTGTAAGCATCTCATACACACACACTACTCCAACGACGGGAGCGGCATGCCAGAAACCCGGTTGGTGACTTCGTCTTACCCATCCCGAGGAGGCCCATAAGGTCCACCACTCCACTTGGAAGGGAGACAGCGACTTTTGCATGACACGCAATATCAGTGTGGAACATGTTTAAGGTCTTGAGGTTGGTCACGACCCTTCACACTGCCAGGACAGCGTCCCATATGATCCATTCTGCATTGGCAGTTTATTTTATTTGTTGGTTTTTACATAATTTTATTGTTTTTATTTATTTATTTTAGACTAGTTATAAATGTAACTAGTATACTCAACACACATATATATATATATATATATAAAGCTTTAATATTTGTTTATATTATTATTACCTCCGCCGAAGGAGGTATTGTTTTCACTGGCGTTGGTTTGTTGGTTGGTTGGTTTGTTTGTTTGTTTGTCAGCAGGATAACTCAAAAAGTGCGGAACGGATTCAGATGAAACTTTGTGGAGTCGTTGGAAATGCCAAAAGGAACAAGTGATTAAATTTTGGCATCTCTGATTGCTTCTGTAAGGTGCAAAATGAGCTAAACACTAATAAATATTTCAAGTTATCCTACTCTGCCAATAGATGTCGCTGTGCTGTGCTCTCAAAGAGGAGAGCACAGCACAGCGACATCTATTGGCAAATTACAAAAAGACCAAGTGATTCATTTGGTGGGGATCGGCGGAGGTTTGCACTCTCTGAGTCCTCTAGTTATTATTAAAATAGTCAAATCGATAAAAAAATTATAGACATTAACAAACCTATAATGTCATTTTTTTATAGCGTAGCTTTATATTTTTGTTTGTTTTCTCTCTCTCTATCTTTTCCTTTAATAAGCTTTACCAACATCAAAGCAGTTTATAAGCTTTATCAAACCCACTGACTTAAAGAACGATAAAAACAGTTATTGTATTTGATGTATAGGGGACCTCATTCTCTTTGATGCCAGAAAGACATTCACAAGTAGGTGAAGGGGTTTTAAAAATGATTGGATTAATAGAATGAGGAAAGAATTGACAGGAAAAGTGCCCTCATCAATAGTACATATATATAAAGGTGACTGTATTGCCTTCGGGCGGATTGTAATTCAATTTACGATGGCATTGGAAGAACCCTTTGGATATGAATGTTTGTATTTATAGGTATGGAATACTGTACATTTGCATGTGTCGTGATATATATTTTGATACAGAATATATATTTCATATAACAACTAGAAGCATATATACACTCAGAGAGTGCAAACCTCCGCCGTCACGGGGGTCCTTATGAGCCTTCCGAAGCGGATTTTTCACGACTGGGAAGGCGTAGAGGGACGGGGGAGGGTTCCCCTCGACGGAAATTTCGAGAGGAAGACGCTCCCGGCATCCGATTTCACTGCACAGCGACATCTATTGGCAGAGTAGGCTAACTTGAAATATTTATAGTATTAGCTCATTCGCATCTTAATTCTGCACTCAGAGATGCCAAAATTTAATCACTTGTTCCTTTTGGCATTTCCAACAACTCCACAAAGTTTCATCCGAATCCGTTCCGTGCTTTTTGAGTTATCTTGCTGACAAACAAACCAACCAACAAACCAACGCCAGTGAAAACAATACCTCCTTTGGCGGAGGTAATAACCCGAATAATATATATACAATATTTTATTTTGAATGTAACACGATTCTTTTGAATTAAGTGTAAATCTATATGAAATGCATTTATATAAACATTATAGTTTAACATTTTTATACTTAAAAATCCAAAACAATAGCATTCCTTCATTATACAAAAAAGTTAAAATTAAGTGGCTATCAAAATAACATGAATATAATTAGGAATAAATTGACATCCTTACATTTAAAACTGTAAATTTCATGATAAAATTAAATAAAAAACTTCATATAAAGAAACGTACTCCCTGAGCAGAAAGGGAACGATGTCATTTGCAAATCCTCAACTCGAATCTTCAATAACCGGAATCTGGAATGAGGGTGCTAGTTTTTGCTGATATTGTATATTTTTTACTCTTTTAGATGACGTACAATGTAAATATAAAATACAATTTAAAATAGAGATAACATCAAATTAAACTTGTGTTGCTTCTTAAAAACATCAATTAACATTTATGTAAAAATTATGTCTAGATAAATAGACGTATGAAAAAAAGGATTTATAAAACTAATTTATATTCCGTACGAAAAGGCCAAGTAGAATCCTCTGGATGTCGCTCCAATAGAATTTATAATATTTGGTTTAAATTGAATGAAATATTTGATTCATTTTTATTTGGTAATCTCTCAGTTCTTTATTTATTCATGAATAGTGCCCAAATTTTAACAAAATGTTTTATAAAGTGGATACATCAATTATTTTATACACCTTTGTGAAATTTTATATTTACTTAATATTTCTACAAAAACCGTGGAATAAAAATACTCTTCTAAAAATGTACATTTTCTTAAATATAAAATTTTTACAAAACAAAATTTAACGAATTTTCAAAATTATAATCTTTTTTGCATTCTAATTAAGAATATTGACAACTGACCCCAAATCCTCGATGACAAGTCGAGTTTAGGCTTTAATCAAACACGTGACCAGAAGAAGGAAGGACCACGTGACTGTGAAAGAGCTACTGGGCAGGTCAAGCTTGAGAAGTATCAAACATGTCGTTGCTCAGTCGTCTGAAATAATGGCATGGAAAATATCTAGGTCCGATCACTCTCCACATGGACTTTTTTAAGCTGCCATGGAACACAGGAACAAGTCGGCCAAGTTCAAATCTCCTGAGAGTCGCTAGAAAAATTGAATTTTTACTTTGCAGCATTGTATCTAACGATAAAAATATAATCGCTCTGACTATTAGACGTATAAAAGAAAAGGAAAGAGCACCATCAATTTTTTTAAAGTTATGTGCTTTCGATGAGGTTGCGAGAGCTACCATAATGCTTTCCATATATATAGCTCTTTGTATTTTTGAAAAGAGATGATGCAGTATTAAAGAGAGAGAGAGGGAGGGAGATAAGGCCTTGTCCACTTCCTCCTTAATCCCTCTTCTCCCCTCAAAAATGCAAATTGACCATTTCTACGCCTATTTATGTAACGAACCTGAGGTGTGAGGAGTCGATTATGTAAATACACTCATAATAATATCTTAATATCATGCATATTTATACTTACCTCCACACACACAAATTACAGGGGCCCTTGATGAGGTATAATATTAACACGGTCAGCTCGTAAACTTCTAAAAAAGGAGAGAAAAAATGTGGGCACAAAAATTATTGATGACTTAGGCGTGATGATAGGCCAGGGATGCCAAAGTGTGTTTTAAGTGAATATAGTTTAAACTGTGTCTTCTCTTAGCTTCTATTTAAATAAATAAATATAGATAATATTATAAACAAAAAAATTCAATGAAAATAAGGTTATTCCTAAAACGTTAAGAATATAAAAAAGTTTTTTAAATAATTTTTTTTTCCTATTCAGTTCGAAAAATTGCCTTTTTGAGGATATGAATGGACACTAAAGTGTTTTAATTTAGTCTTTCGAACCTAGGATCTTATCAAGGAGGTAGACCAAAATAAACTTTCCCTCTCGGGAGTCGAACCTACGCCCTCAACATTGAGAGTTGTACACGCCATAACACACTTAGCTATCACGCCCCCTTAATATATATAAAGAAGTATTTTAAATATTGGAGATAGAGTTTTTTTAATTTCAATTAAAGTAAAGTTATTTCTAAAATGTTAGGAATATGAAATAGTTAATTACAAATTTTCTTATTTTAATTTATAGTAGACATGAAATCTTATTTTAATTTTTTTCGGTCACGAAGTTTTATTCAATATTTGTAACAAACAATACAGTGTAATACATACTACACTAAAATACAAATATTTATATAATACAACTCTCTTCAACAGTTGCGTAAAAACATAAATGAACGTTATAGTTCAGATTTACTGTTAAGAAGTGATGACCTAAATATAATATGACAATTTATTTGTTCCTTAAAAAGCGCCGACATTGAAATCTTTTCGACTACCTTGGCAGCTTTTCTTGATTATGTTGACATACAAAAGGTGCATACAGTAGCTTTTGATCAAAGAAATCCAATACTTTTATTTGCAAAACATACCTCTGGATAAACTAATTGTGTTTATATTAAGTTTTAACTTTTAATAGATTCATTTTAAATTATTTTCATTGTTATTATTTGATCTTGTGACCACTGAAATGATTAAAACCGCCGATTTTGGGGGGCGCTTCACAATTTTTGATTTTTTGAAAAAGTGGAGATAATTTATTTTGTATACCTTCACCTCTGTTTTCAACTATTGGGTCAGTTTGATGTAAAGGACTAACAATAGGAATCTTTTAAGGTCAAAGCAAAGCTATATGGGTCAATGCAAATTTTGAAAGCATTAATTTAAGTCCAATTATTTGGTTGTTGTGAAAAAACAAACTAATAAACAATGAAATATATATATATATATATATATTTAAATTAAATGATATTAGGATAAAATTGTTGATGAAAAGAGGTCAAAATTTTAAATAATGAAGCATAAAAACGTAACTCATAAATTTCTCATATACGTATTACTTATCCTTCAGAAATTATATCAATAAATACTTTATGTCAACTTCAGAAAACGTTCAAAGTCTAGGGAAATATTTTATAATATTGTTACATTTCTTGTTTAAATAGAAGTTTTATCATAATACTCGATAATACGCTTTTCATCCACCTAAAATATAATAAATCCTTTTCTCATTAATGAATGACGATTATATTAAAGGTGATTCAATTGTTTGATTCATTTACTTGTAAATGAGGCAGTATAATTTGAAAAAAATATGTCATTCTCCAAAATCGTTGGAAATCATTGAAATTATTTGTGTAGTAGTAACTTTTTATAAGTGTAAATATTTGTATTAAAATTAATATTTGATTAATTTTTCTCCTTCAAAACTCAGTGAATCCAATGAAATCGATTTGTTGAATCCCTTTTGCCTTTTCTATTTCTTTCATACAAAATAGAACATTGAAACTTATTGAACTTGGTCGCTTATATAAACTAGAGGCATGTATACACTCAGAGAGTGCAAACCTCCGCCGATCCCCACCAAATGAATCACTTGGTCTTTTTGTCATTTCCAACCCTGTACGCACTGTCCTTTTAACTCTACATACTGCTCCTTTAACTCTTCACACTTGAATTATAGGGGGCGTTCCAGTTCATCAAAGAGGAGAGCACAGCACAGCGACATCTATTGGCAGAGTAGGCTAACTTGAAATATTTAGTAGTATTTAGCTCATTTTGCATCTTAAAGAAGCACTCAGAGATGCCAAAATTTAATCACTTGTTCCTTTTGGCATTTCCAACAACTCCACAAAGTTTCATCCGAATCCGTTCCGCACTTTTTGAGTTATCCTGCTGACAAACAAACCAACCAACAAACCAACGCCAGTGAAAACAATGCCTCCTTCGGCGGAGGTAAAAAAACTTGCATTTAAGCTTATGGGCTTGTATATATGTACAAGGTATGGAATAGAGGAAGAGCGAGAATATAAAAATACTAATGACAACTTGAAGAAAATACCTTCATGATGATGAAAGTAATCACCATAAAATATATTGAAGTTTAATATTACATTTTGCTCCAAAGAAAGTGAGACGGTGAAATGGAGTGTGTTGAGCTGAGACGAAGAGGATCCATTTTTCTTTTGTGAATATTCAGATGAGGTATATCTACCTTCCTACCTACCTAACTCCCATAGAAGATGGTATTTATGTAAGGAGCATGCCCATATAAATAGCCCTGTCCGTATATATGAAAGATTGTAAATTTGAAAACATATTACATTTTTGAAAAAGTATGGAAGTATGTGTTTTCCAAGGGCTAAAAAAATATATTGAGCATCGGCTATTTTTTACTTTCTTGAGTTTAGATATTCATTTTGTTGTTAACTATTATAAAAATAACAAATGAGAAACTAAACCAAATAAGAATAATTTATTTAAAATATAAAACCGATCAATGTTATAAAATAATTGCTTTGGGTTAATGTGAATATCGTATTTTATTTATTTGTATTAACATAATAAAAGAATTATTACTATATATATACATATATATATATATATATATATATATATATATATAATTTTGAGCTGAAAAGTTGGACTGTTATGTTAACCATTAGGCTATATAATTTTCGTTGCTAAACATCAAATAATGAGTTGCAAATAAATTAACCAATAACTATTATATACAAATTGAACCCCTCAGAGCTATAATGATTGAGACAACAACTCGTTATTCCGCTTTGTCAATTAAAATTCCTAATATCACTGCATCTTCAGGGACGTTGGCTCGAGACCTAATAAGGTGTATTCCCACCAACTTACTTCAGGCTCATCAATCCATCATAAGAAGACACTTCGTTTTAGTTGGAATAGAAATAAGTTTTGTTTTAAAATTAGATGATTTATTTTCTATGGAAGGTGCTTTTTTGCAGTATATTTTATTATAATAAATATATTTACCTTTAAAAAATTGGTCACTTAAGCTTTGAAGAACAATTTGTGTGTATTTAGTATACATATATCTTTGACTTCAATATACATATGTTGTGACTGATTTGAATTCAAAGTTTTTATGATCGCGGAGAAAATAGCACCAATAGGAATATAAAGAACATTCATTATAATATGTTTTTTTTGTTGGGTAGTTTAAATAATAAAATATATAACGTGCATGTCACATGCATGTCGAATTGAAATGATGTGTTATGGTATAATAAATATTTAAACATTTTTTATCAAAGGATTAAACTCATTCACATTAAGTTTAATGAATACAAGAATGTCCTCATATATTGTTTGTAAAAATATATTGGCTTATTAATAATTATTCACCTTTATATCTTTTGATTACATTTTAACTCTCTTGCAGGTTGTTTTCGGCTTGCAGGTGTCGCAAGCCTATAACATAAACTAAGGGATGAGGTATAGAATATTTATTTTTTTATGACAAGTTTTGGAGTAGGTCTATCGGTTCAATATTGTTGTAACTGTTGAAAATATCCCTGGTAAACAAATTGGAGATCAACTCATTTGCTTGAACAAGTGATAGCAATTCTTATGAAATAATTTTACTTCATACAAATCTACAATCAGTTTTTTGTCTTGGGATACACTTTTTTTTTATTCGAATCACTAAGAATTACATCACAAAGTAAAAAAAAATTATATATAAACATAGGACCAATAAAGCTAAGGGCTTTATGGAAGAAATACTTAATGGCCCTAAAGTCGGTGTCAAGCATTCACTGACGAAAATATTCTAGTTTGCTTAGATAAATCTAACTTGTCTCACAATTAATGTTCTTCAGGCAAATCAGATAAGTCAATAGAAACGTGACATGAATTTGTAAAAAAACGAGTTTATGCCTTGTTTTGCTTATGACTTATATACATATGATGAGAACAAAATGCTTGAGGTCATATTTGGACATCTTTGAAATCAAAGCAGATATATATATTTGACTATGTATTTGTATTTTCTTAAGCAATATAACAATGAATAGGCCTACTTCTCATCTCCTAAATGATGAGAACAGCTAGGTTTTAAAAAAAAATGTATTATCACTCACACTGATCAGGAGTTCATACATATATATTGAGTCAAATATGAGGCTCAGGTTTCTTCTCCTCATAAATAACTTACTTTTGAAACAAGGATTTTATTATCTTTAGTTTTTGCATGTCGTGTTATTTATAGAAATTATGTACAACTATCAACTTATAGAGCTCAAAATAAATTTTATTATTTTTATGTAAAATGATTATATACAATCATGGCATTCGGAACATCCTCAGTCCATATAAAAAGATGAAATGAATGGTGGAAACCCCACGTCCGATATCAATATAGCAATGAATTCAATATTTTTAATGTTTCAAATAATTGGTAATAATGATGATAGAATGTTAAAAACCGATTCAAAACTGTATTTTTATCATCTCCAATATTCTGTTTCTCAATGGTTATGAAAGATATATAACGATTTGAATGACAAACTTGGTGTAGATGCTATCAAGTTTTTCCGAAGTAGTAGATACAAATTTTGTCATGATAAAAATCATACCTTTTGACACCTATTACATTAATCATATAATATATTATCATCCAAAATCTAATTTAATACAAAGAAATGCTTTATAAAACTATAAATTAGAAAATAGAAGTTACTTTTTCTAAGAAGTGTAATATTTTTGTTAAAGCCCCACAATTTTCATTTTTTACGTAGGTATACTTGGGTAAAGCCAGTATTTTTTTGTATATAACTTTATTTGGCAGACTTTTTATCGACTTTCAGTTTCTTCAATTTCTCATCACTTGTTTAATAAAAACGTCATTTATGAGTGGAAAGGCGAACAAGTCGATGAGCCATTATCTTATAAATATATTATATATATTTGTATCACTAAACTCACCCTCCTTTTTAAGTCCATATCATTAATAATCGGTTTGAATGGACAGAAAAGCATACATAAAAAACTGGAACTAAAAGAAAATATCTTAGCCATAAAATGACACTCATAAAAAAAAATGCAGATATAATAAAATATATACATTTTTTTGTAAAATTATTTATACAAGATATATTTTTCAGATTTTTTCAGATATAATTATGTCGACAGTAAAAATGCCAATAATCATACAGCATAGTTCCACAATATACACTCGACCATGGAACTTTCTTTTTTTTGCCAATATAGTTCAAATGAGTGGCATCTGTGAAAATATGAATAAGCGTTATACCATTAAAATGGTTCAATCGAATATAGCATCTTTTATATTAGGTACATCAAAACTGGCCATCCCATCACGGGAGCCAAACCTGTAGGGATGAACATGCCTTTATGAACTATGCTAATGCATTTCTTGGAATTCTAACATTCGATGTTTTATACCTAGCTGTCGCATCAAACTTAATGACTCGTCTTCCTGCAGTGGTTGGTATAGTGTTAGAGCTTTTTAAGCTCAAAAGAACATAGTGCAACCCCTCATTTTAGGGGAAGCTATTTTTTTTACTTAAGACTCTAAATTAGATAAGCCCTTTCACCTCCATTATAAAGTCACTGCATATTTGCAGGAAAAGTGTTATTGACTATTTTCCACAGCCATGACTTTTTGTGTTGAAATTGGAAGTTGAACAGTAAAGCGTTTAAGTCAAAGATTAAAAGACGATAAAAAAATTATTTCATTAGAAAATAAAACTAATATGGTGCATGCTCCAAAGCCAATCTAAATTTTCCTGATAAACTGGTGAACCATCTTGGTATACCATGGGATAAGCATTATACAGCTCTTTCAACACAAGCACAAAGGTAAAATCCTTTATTTAAAGCTCTATATTGACATTTATTAAAACGACATTGAAAAATATTCTGGAAATAAATCACAATTTATAAGTACGGGTTAAAAAAAACATCAAATATTTAAACCTAGCATTAATGAGCAAATCAAACCTTTTTTAAGAGGTGTTTTTTTTCTCTCTCTCTAAAAAACATATAAGTGTATGCATAAATAAATAGATATGTACGTTATGGCTAACGAGAATCATGATTCATGCCTTCCACATAAATGATTAAACGATCAAAATAATGAATGTTTTGATCATTAATTTTAAAACCCAAGTAAAATATATATACATACACCTCATTTACATAATGATTGCTTTGCCCATTAAATGCTTATGATCCATTAAAAAAAGGCATCCTGCAGGAAACAAAATGCTATGAACCATTCTAAGCATGGGTTCAAATGTATGTAGGCTGTAAAATTAGGGGTATATATATATATATATATATATTAGACAAGTTCAAACTTAACATTTTTCCTTAAAAACATTCAAATAGATGATTATCTGGTTTTCCAGGGTTATATAATCTACAAGGAAAAATATTTTTAAATTTGGGCCCCTGTAATGCCTGCCACATGAGCTGTTTAGGGTGGCACCAATGAAATTGAGTTTTTGTGGTGATTTAGTAGTCGAAATGAGATTTGTAAAAAAATATTTTGCAAAACGGGGATAGCAAAAAAACTTTTATTAAAAAAAAAATTGTTTAAAAAAAATTGTAACCGACATCGTATGTAGACACGTATGTTGTAAGAGAGGATGCATGTACGTCATATTACATATATGTCAACATTGCAAAAGAAAATATATATTTTACTTAAATCAAAATTTGAGTTTTTCCTTTAAATTTTTTTAATGATATAAAAATATGTTACAATATAAACAGAAGCATATATACACTCAGAGAGGCAAACCTCCGCCGTCACGGGGTCCTTATGAGCCTTCCGAGGCGTTTTTCACGACTGGGGCGGCGTAGAGGGACGGGGGAGGGTTCCCCTCGACGTAAATTCCGAAAGGAACGCTCCCGGCACCCGATTTCACAGCACAGCGACATTTATGGCAGAGTAGGCTAACTTGAAATATTTATTAGTATTTAGCTCGTTTGCATCTAAATTCTGCACTCAGAGATGCCAAAATTTAATCACTTGTTACTTTTGACATTTCCAACAACTCCACAAAGTTTCATCCAAATCTGTTCCGTACTTTTTGAGTTATCCTGCTGACAAACCAACAAACCAACGCCATTGAAAACAATACCTCCTTCGGCGGAGGTAATGATGCCCACAAATATGCACAGTCTAACAGGTCGGCTGATAAGTCCCGAGACTAACTAAGAGAAAACATTTTTTTGACAAATTCGATTTTATTATTAACATAGTTGCCTTCGAGGGCGATACAGCGATTATAGCGATCTTTCAATTTTTCGATTCCACTTTTATCCAAAAAATAGGCTTCTGTCTCGGCGATTACTCCATCATTGTCCTTAAATTTCTTGCCAGCGAGCATTCTCTTCAGGTCTGCAAACAGGAAATAGTCGCTGGGGGCCAGATCTGGAG
The DNA here is from genome assembly GCA_013387185.1 of Caligus rogercresseyi. Taxonomy (NCBI): domain Eukaryota; kingdom Metazoa; phylum Arthropoda; class Copepoda; order Siphonostomatoida; family Caligidae; genus Caligus; species Caligus rogercresseyi. The sequence goes on from CP045894.1 coordinate 921,317, forward strand.
AGTACGGTGGATGGGGAAGCAATTCGTAGCCCAATTTATTTAATTTAGCCATTGTTTTCATTGACTTGTGACACGGTGCATTGTCTTGGTGAAACAACACTTTTTTCTTCTTCAAATGGGCCGTTTTTCAACAATTTCATCATTCAAACGCTCCAACAAGGCTATATAATAATCGCTGTTGATTGTTTTCCCCTTTCAAGATAGTCAATGAATATATACCGTGTGCATCCCAAAATACAGACGCCATAACCTTCCCAGCTGACTGTTGCGTTTTTCCCTCGCTTTGGATTCGGTTCATCATATGCAGTCCACTCAGCTGACTGTCGATTGGACTCGGGAGTGAAGTGATGGAGCCATGTTTCATCCATTGTCACATATCGACGCAAAAATTCGGATTGATTACGATTGAACAGCTTCAAACACTGCTCAGAATCATCAATTTGTTGTTGTTTTTGGTCGATTGTGAGCTCTCGCGGCACCCACTTTGCACAGAGCTTTCGCATGCCCAAATATTCATGCACGATATGTCCAACGCGCTCTTTCGATATCTTCATAGTCTCAGCTATCTGGATCAACTTCACTTTACGGTCATTCAAAATCATTTTGTGGATTATTTTTATGTTTTCTGGTGTAACCACCTCTTTTGGGCGTCCACTGCGTTTATCATCATTCGTGCTCACAAGACCACGTTTGAATTCAGCAAACCATCGACATATGGTTGCTTTCGATGGAGCAGAGTCCGGATAACATTCTTCACTCAAGTTTTAGTTTCGATGGTATTTTTTCCCATCAAAAAATAATGTTTTATTAACATACGAAATTCGTCTTTTTCCATTTTTTTCACAATAACAAAAGTAGCTTCACTTAAAACGCAATATCTCACAAACTAGTTGTCAGACAGCTGTTATATTTATGCATGTATGTTTTGAAGGTTGGTACTAGCTGACAGTCATATGAAAACAAATCCACTGGCGCCATCTATGTGTTAGTCTCGGGACTTATCAGTCGACCTTGTAAATTGCTTACTTTTTAGACATATAAACAGAGGAGAACAAAGGAATCTTTTAATTCGTCACTTTTACTGATTTCAAACATTCCAAAGTTTTAAGTAAGAGGAATAATGTTCCCAAGTCTTGACAAGAGTTGGTAGCCAATCACAATTTACTCCCAAGGCACCAATTAAAATATGCAACTTATCTAGGTCCATAATAGCTAAGAAGGATGTTGTCTGAGTAATGTCGGTAAACACTGGCTTTTCTTTTCCATAGCTCTCGGGCTTCTCTGTTTTTGATAACTTTACTGCGACATTTTCTCTAGCAGTTTTGGTCATATTTTCGTGTGAGCTAACAATAAAATTACTACTGTTTCCTGGGTGAGGTACCAACGGTACTTCTTTAGTAGATTGAAAACAGAAGTTGCTACTTCACCGTCTTTTGAAGCTTGTTTTTGAATTGATGAAGATATTTTATTGGACCATCAGCTGCTGACGTAAAGGTTATTCAGTAGCTAATCTAGAACAAGGCCAATAATTTGTTAAATCTATTTAGGTTGGAAGTATTGTGGTTGAAATACTGCAGTTTTTTAGAAACATATACATCTTCATATAGTAAATATTCCTCGCCATCCAAAGTACTTGGTGAACAGCGTCTGGTTTGGTCCAATAGATGCCTCGGGGAGGTTTTTGTCCCAAGCAGTATCATACACAACTCTACTATTTGTCTATAATTAGCTCTAGGACTGGTCTTTTCTATGATTTTTTAACAATTACAATTGTATTTGCCTTTGTTTCCTTCCATTCTTGCCCCAGTTCGCTCAAAATTATGGGGTTGCTTTTATCCAATGTATTCCAATTATCCTTTGCGTAGCTAAAAATGACGTTGTTTGAACTTTTAATCTTGCCGATAAGAGCTACTCCTTCAATTACAATGTCGGAAATATGGGGGTGATAAGCAAATAAAACATCTTTTTCCAGTTTTTCCTCAATTATTTTTGCTGAACCCTTATACATCCCACTATTATTGATGTTTTTTCAAATCAAAAGGTAATGACAAACGGGGTTTTTGTACCGTCTATATCATTTTGTATATTTGGTTCGAAAGAATTGCATATCCGACCGGATATAAATATGTATATTAGCTTGTAATTTTTCTATCGAACCTAGGATCTTGATAATGAGGCTGACCAAAATTTATCTTCCCCCTCTCAGGTTTCTCGATCTGCGCCCCCAACAAACAAAGTTAAAAGGCGTTTAAAACCACAACTATACTTATTATTTGCATATTTTATAGGGCCAAACACCGATTTTCTCTCCTATTATGGATAATAAGTTATGATCCAAATAATCCAGACAATTCGAAAAATAATCCAACACACTTCTTACATAAAAATGAAAGTTCATAACATAATCAACATTATATCTGTATAAACACTTTTTTTAATGCCAAAACTAAACAAAAACGTGACAATGAAAGCAATAAAAACCTAATGAGAAATGGAAATAATCTTTATGTTTATCATTTTAATTTTCTTTGTGAAACGGTGGCTGTCGTGAGAGGGATATTAGAAATGTAATAATATTTTGATATTCAAGATTAGCTTAGCTGCCAAATCAACATTTTCATACTACATAAACCACTCATCAAATGGTAACATCTTGATAAAGGATTATGTGATGGGTAGCTATGTAAAAATAATGATAGAGCAGCAAAAGTATTTTATGCTTTAGGATAAGTAACTCATGGACGGATTATGTAATATGTATTGAAAAGTTAGATAACCCTAGAAAAACAATAGCCATTGCTCTACCGAGGTAAGCTAAAATTCCCTGAATATTTTGTTAACTCATTTATCAAAGGAAGTTTTCAATTCATTTGTATAAATTGAGGCATCCCATTTTCAAAAAAACATAAATTGCCGAATTAGTAGACCAATTAAATTGTTATTTCATCAAAAGAACACTAAAAATGTATATAAGCTAAACGAAACCTCTATATAAAATACTTTGATCAGCCGTTTGAGTTCATTGGTGTCGGGTTTGAAAATCCTTTTTGCTTCAGAGATGTCGTTAACGTTGTGGAGAGTTGAAGTGTCGAATGGAAACGTCCTTGAGAGAGACATCTCCCTCGTCGCAGTTATTTATTTTATTATTGCAATTGGAATTCAAATAAAACTTGATTCAATGCCATTTGAACTCTAATAATTACGACAATATCAAAAAAGGTATTTCAAAAAGTCATAAATGCAACATTACTTATAATATTGCAAGTGTATGTTTAGTATGTAATATAATCGGAGCAAGATAATAATGTTGAATACATTTTAGCGATACGTATGATTGAAAGATATATATTCACTTAAAGCATACACTTTCATTTCCGACTATTTGCTTTTTGAGCAAAAACTAATGTGAGTAAAATAAAATAGCTGGAATTTTTGTTAAATTTTTACTATGTTTTTTTGAAAAATAAGATTGATGGGAAATGGAAATATCAAGGAAAAAACAATTAAAACAAACTTCTATCACTATTAGAATGAACATTTCCAAATTGAAAAAATCACTTCCTTCATGAAATAAAGTTTGGTAAGAAAACATGGTCAATATATGTTAATGTCTTTTTAACCCGATTTTTAATTGTTACTTTATAATTATTATACTTCAGAGTTGTCACACGTACACAAAATATTATGTAATTTAATAATATAAAGTATATGAATTACCAAATATTTGATTTTTTAAACAAATGAACAATTTCAACTTCCTCACAAGCTTAGAAAAGGATTTATAGTAAATAGGTATATTCTTGATATTTCAGTTTTTTTTCTAACCTCAGTATATGTAAAAAAGCATAAGACAGTTAAATATTAAAATTATCCATATAAATATGATGAAAAGGACAATTTATCTTTTCAATACTAATTTTTAGGCGATTTAAAAGTAAAGTTAAGTTTCAGATTTAATATTTATCATGAATCAATTTTTTTCAGTTTTCAAGATGTAAAAGATATTCAATCATCAAAATTAGTACCATTATTACAAGATTATGTATAATTAAACAAAAGTAGAATTATATATATATATTTAGTTGATTTATGTATTTTGTAATCCAAGCAATTATAATGAAAATATAACTAAGATACTTTTGTATTTTGCGAACCTCCAAACTTATATCTTAATTAATTTTGCCCCTAATCGAAGGATGTCTTTGGCATTGCAAATTTATAAATACATATTTTGTAAAATATTTTTACAATTCGGACAAGCATCGTTGGTTCAGTGGTAGAATGCTCGCCTGCCACGCGGGCGGCCCGGGTTCGATTCCCGGACGATGCATTACTTTTCATATTATTTTTATTTATTCGAACTTTTTGGGCCAAAATGGTTCCCGTAATTCCAATTTAATAATTTAAATAAAATATATTTTTCTCCATGTATACCATTTATAATTCTTTTTAAGAAGATTTTTTTTTTAAATTCCCGGACGATGCAGTTTTTTCCATATTGTGTATATTAATTCGAACTTTGTTTGGTTCAAATTGTTATCAATACTCCATTTTTTATGTTTTTGCTCCAATATATATCCTTTATAACTCTTGTTATAAGATTTCTTTTTTTAAATAGGAAGTAGAGTTTATAACGTGATAAAAAAATTCATAATATTTTGCCGAATTTATTTTAATGCCTTTGATTGAAAGTTATAAATGTGATGGGTAAACCTAATGAAAAACCAAAGGTTTCTCTTTTCACAGATTCCCTATTTAAGTTGCAATTGCTGAACTCGCTTTTGGACCCTTGCCAGATCACTCAAAGAAGTTCTTCATACCTTAGAAGTTTGAGTTATAAAGAAAGAAATCCTTGCTCATTTGTCACAAAGTCGGTATAATTCAAGTTTAATAACTGACTTGTCATTATACCTAATTCTATGGGCTGCACTTCTGCGATCAACTTGGAAAAAACATTGAATTCATCTCCTGAGCGAGCGGCAACAAATTGCAAGCTTTAAAGACATTTCTAATTTCTAATAAGTTTGTTTGTATAATTTATTTATCTTTTTATTTATCTGATATATTTATATTTATATTCAATTAATCTTATCACTTTTAGTAGCTCTAAAGATAGTGTCATATTGGCACCAAATATATCTCACTACACACCATTGCTTATATTCGGGGTTACAATAGAACATTTATTACAATTGTAGGGTGAATAATTCCAAGAATGATAGTGTGCTTCATGTCCTTCAGCATAGAGGCGATCAACTTTTTATGATGGCGATATGATACGGTATATAGAATATATTGGGCCAACGTAGTGGATAAAAAACGATTAAGGTATTCATTTAAAAACCTTATTATTTGATCCGAATAATTATATTAACAATATGTTATTTTGTTATTAGTTTGTTAATGTTAAATATTGCATATAAATAATTTACTATAAACTTTGTATAATTTACATTTATGTAATTACCATTGTATAATTTACCTTTGTGTTTACATTTTTTCAATTATTTTATATATATATGATTAAATTGTTGTAATCGTAGACTTGTAATAAAATATAAAGCATATAGAATTATATTATTCTTGTGCTTAGGCGTTGGTTGTGTTTTTCCGGTCGGGGGAGAGCACCAACTTGAATGTTCGCCCAGAGCGTAAAATTTGCCGGGAACGCCTTTGATCCTACGAATGCTTTAGTGTTGCATCATTTATCATAAGGAGACTCTTCCTGAAA
>CP045894.1:936091-967745 GCA_013387185.1 Caligus rogercresseyi
ATGACTTGAAATGTTAGATGGACACATTTAGTGCAATTGTTTTCTTATTCATTTCTTGTTAGATATCATGTAATTCAGTAGTTTTAATTTCAATAAGTCATTTTTCAAACTTTATTATAAAATTACTACATTTATTGTTTGAGAAATTTATTGTTTAATTTAGAGATCAAAGAGCGTATATTCCAATTTCTCAAATAATTATGAGATATATATTAATACTCTAAATTCGACCGTGGGATATACAAAAAAAGAATGACAAATCTCAGATAGGAACATTAAATTGCGTGACCGCAATATCAAAGGACATTTAGAACCATTGGATTAAGCCACACTCGATTTTATCAGACATTTGACTGCTTTCACATCGGAAGTGGATCCTTTTTAGGGTGTTAAAAATAATTTTAACCTTATATATTTTTTTACACTCTTATTGTTTATTCAAAAACTATGACTAAATGACTTTTTAACAAGATAAATATTTATTTGAAATTTTGCATAAAGACGAGTGCTATAGGTTTGAATATACTAACTTTTTATTTACCCTCGCAACCAAAATATGTCCATTGTATAAGTACAGCCAGATGTAATATTATGTAATTCACATGACAAGATAATTTACATCTATTATACATGCATTGATCAAAATAAGTATGGCATCCTTATAAATCGTATTGACATATATATCCTTAATTATGGTTCTAATTAAATATATTTATATATTCGAGAAATCTGAAATCAGCGAGTGATATTGCTAATGGGTCAATATTTACTCTGTATTTGCAAAATTATTTGGAGATCATCAACTTTAAGCTTCCTTGCATGAATTGCAATTATTAATTACAAACAATTGTTATATGAAAAACATTTTTTAACTCAATTATGACGTTTCCTCAAATACTTTGAAATCCTTTGTTCTCTTGAGTGTATATAATCATATAAATAATATCCTCAAGTCACAAAGCAATTGAATTGGGCACCAAATGTTTTATTCTCTTGGGAAATGCGCCCAACTTAAAGCAGCAGTTATTGAATATTTATTGAGGACTCAATACAAGAAAGAAATCATGGGAAGGCAATATAGAATGGAATCAAAACTATAGTTCTGATCACAGCATCATTGATTTCAATATTGAATATGCCATTTGGGGACTTTCTTTTATTGTTTTCATATCCCTATTTTTCGTTTTATTTTTAGCCATAGTTTCCATTTTTTTCTGAAATATAAGAAGCCTTGCTCTATATTTTTATCAATAAATAGATAATATATTTTTGTTAGCCCAGATCTTTGGTTAGGGAGCGATTTATCTTCAGACTCCCTATATATGGCTCACCTTCAATTTCCTGTTTTGAAACTATTCATATCATATAAGATATATTATAGAATATATGTATAAGTTTTTTTAAGGAGAAATGTTAGTATAGTATTATTATTATAAAGGCGAAAAAACAATTTTTTCACTTATTGCTAAGACACCATTCAATATTATGAATCCAAAATATTTGTTTTTATCCATATTTATCATCATCAGTGGTTTTAATTTTGTATTTCGTCTAAATCAATGACAATAATTGACGACTCAATTGCAAGTACCGTATTTTCCTGTGTATAAGAACCCCTTTTACCCCAAATTTCAAGACCCGAAATCTGGCGGGTGTACTTATACATGAGTAGTAACGTTGGTCTAATCATAAAAGCATGCATTTTATTTACATGTTCAAATTTGGTCATGTTGCAAATAAAACTTTTATTCCAAAAAGTCCGTGAAAAGGTTAAGGGGTTATTTGACACTAGAAAATACAGTATATGTTTATAATTTCATACATTCCTGATGTTGATTAACAAATATATTTTTTAAAGTTAACTTCTTTTTTACATATATAGTAATACATATTTTTTTTATACAACTGATGCAAATGCGTTAAATAGTTAACAAGCATTGGAACTTATAATTTAACATGAAATAAGACACTTCATTAATTATTTTTTATTTATTTTGTATCATATTTTAAGCTAATTATATTTGATTTTGTTTATTTGCATACAGTTCTTTTCAAACAGTTAAATTTTAAAGTTTTTAATATTATAAAATGAGTTATGTTGATAACATTGGCTGATAAGAACTAATAGGAGTTTCTTCAAGTTATTGTATAGAGTAATTGGGAACTTTTGCATATTTGGTTCTATAGAATTGCAGTATCCGTGTAAATAAGCCTTATAGCGTGAGATTAGTATATCGAACCTAGGATATTATCAATGAGTTTGACCCGAATTGACCTTCCCCTCTTGGGAGTCGAATCTGCTTTTACATTCTGAACTAATGTGTTTTCTTTGGTATTTCAGTAATAAAATTTTGAAGTTCAAATATGAATATTTACATTTCTTTGTATTTAAGAATTAGACTTTAGATATTGTAATTTCAAAAGAAAATCTTATGAGGTTCTTGACTAAGTTTTAAGAACTTCTTTCTATAAATAATACCGACTTGACTCATTTTTTCAAAATATTTTTATAATACTTTATTGATTTAGAGCTATGACATAAAAATATATACATGTAATTAAACATTTTAGTTTGAAATTAAGACTATAAATTAAAGTTTAAACAGATATACTTATCAAATAAAATATACAAGGTATCAAACAAAGTACTAATAAATAAATAACGAGATCAAATATAAAATAGTTCAAATATAAAGTTTTTAATTCAACTTATAGAATAAAATCCTTTTTGAACAGTTCATAAAATTAACAAATCTTAAATAATAAATATTTGACTTTTTTTCATTGGAAATCTGTATACATTTTTAATAGGCTTCTTAGAAACCGAAAGATCTCCTTTGAGTAGTTATATATTTTTAAAGTATTCTTTATAAAATATAAAGTAAGTCTTCCGAATCAGATGTTGAAATTAAAGTATCTTAATAGATTTGTTTGGGATTACGGTTTTTTCAAACATGTTATAATATTTTAGCTTTTTTTTAAGTTGGTAAATAATTAAAATTCACATAAATACGATTCTATAAAGAGATAAAGAATCGTCTAGTGATATGGACTAACCTTATTTTGTCATATATTTAATATGCCCAAAGTTTTAAGTTAAACGTTCTCTGTTTTCATAAATAAATGGGGTATATCTTGGGCAGCCTATGCCTTGATATCTAAACTAATGATCCTTTCTGCCAAAAGTAAGTAACTCTTTTAGAGAACTACACTCAAGCCAAGGAGGGAGTACTTGATAGAGAAAAAAGTTGGTATCAATTGTCTCCAGTGACAAAAGTTTATATTGCTATTCGAATAATCCTCCAAGTAAACTCAACTTAAATTTCCTTAGAGCAAGGTATGACTTCTTTTTATAATCCTTCGAATCAACCCAAAGTGTTTGAGTCTTTAATTTCAAATGAAGAAAAGGATTGTAAAAAATGTTTAATTGATAAATTAATATAATATATAAATACGAAATCGAAAGAAAACTATCTGTTAAAATAATATCTTGAAAATAACTATAAAAAGTATTCCAATATTTACTCAGTGAAATAATACTCCAATAGTAAGATATTGATTTATCAAAGCCTAGGATTTTCTACAACTACATATATTTTATCTATTGTATATTCCAGCAAACTTATTCAAATCGAGAAATATACAATACAAGTAGACATAACCAGTAACTTTTACAAAATAATAATATTACTAGGTTATTTGAAACATTTGCTATGGCAAAGATAAACATAAACAAAAATAAATTATTTAAGCCAACGGAGTTTAATTAATTAATGCAAAAAATAATATAATATACTGTACATATAATGGGTTTGCTGTAATTTCGTCGTGTGCAAATTTATCACGAACCTTTTTATAGCTGCCTTTTTCTCGTGGGCATTTACCTCAGTTACTATTTTTTCGTCTATCAATTTCTTAGTTCTTCTTTTTTAAGTATAAATGTCCATAAGAAAAGAAGAACGAGGAAATTGACTATATAAGAGTAAGCGAGATAAATGCCCACAAGAAAAAGGTCTGCGAGAAATTTGCACGTGGCAAAATTACTGGACACTCAAGTAATGATAAAAAAGCAAAATTAAGGCTTGTGAATAAATGAACATATCTGCATCTTTACGGTGATTTGTATAAGAAAAGTAATAAAAAATACGATATTTAAAAACTAAAGAACAGTTAAATTCCGGATAAAATAAGAAGATAGTAACATCAAAATTGTTATATGAAAATTTGTAATAAAAGATGACAATGCAGTAAAATTTTCTGTATAACAATGGGATTTTTGTGAAAAAAGTGACGAATTTGAAAAACAACAACTACAACAAAAGATTATTTTTCATTTTCTGGATCCTATGAAATAATGATATACTTAAAAACTGTAATTGTAATGAACGCTATGGTTACATGTTTTCATGTACACTGTTTGAATTTATAGTATAATAAATGGATAATTGACCATTAAAATTGGTAGAACAATATATAATAATAAATTTATAATGTAAAACACATTTAAAAGAATACAAAACAACAAGTAAGCTAAAGAAACGTTATTTTTCCCTTATACTTTTTAATATAAAATCAGTAGCATTGCAGCAGCTATGGATCGTATCAAATATTTTTATTAAAAGCTATAAGATATAAGAATTCTCGAAAGGAAACTCCATTGCCCTTTTTTCAAAGCTGTCTTGAGCGTGTTCATTAGATATTCCATTTGATAAGTACAGTTTTTTTATGTTGAGTCCAAGTACTTACTAAGTTTCCTCTGATTATCTTATTCCTTTCTTTCCCCCTATCGTCTTATTCATTCAATTATATCACTACATATTTTAAGTAGCCATCCCACTAAGAAAGAAGGGGATCCACACAAGAGAGGGGATCCCTAGCATGATTGAAGAGCACCAGACTACTACTCTCTAATAGTCTTCCTTTTCTTCTTCTTCGCTCGACTATCTAATGAGCCTCTTTAACGATCAAACGTCTGGAACATTATATATATATGTATGTATTTATGTATAAACAACAAACCACGAAGGTGGTCGAGAGACTTGTTTGTGAAAGCAAGGAGCGTCTATGTAGTTTTTACTCAGAAACCATTTTTCCCCTTTTCATTTCCTTTGTCTCTCTGGAATGAGCAACCTTCTTGGTTAGAAACATAATAATGCTTGTGAATAATCAAGCGTGAAGAGGAATAAAACCACACGTCAGCTCTCATAGTCTCTTTATCCTCTTATTTAGTAGGGAGAAACCATTCGGCTTACTGTTATTACATGTGTGACTCCTGGTTACTCCTCCTCTCTTTGTACAAATAACTACTCATGAGGGTATCATAAAGGTGTAGAGACTTCCAAAGACTTTCTGACTTTTTTCAAGTACTTGATCAAAAAAATGACACTATTTTTTAGAAATTAGTCATGTAATGATTGAGTCCAGGGAACCCCTTATTTGTCTTGCTCAATGATATGCTCATCTTTCATTATGTGGAATTAATCAATCATTTTTTTATCAAAATAATCATTGTCATGTGGGCATAGAAACACATTCGGGCTGCCAAATTCATGTAACTTACCGTAACCAAAGAATGTTGCTGTAAGAATATACTCTGAAAATGAGACAATTATTTATATAAAAATATTTTTCTTTTTTCACATATTTAATACTTTTATAATATAATGTCTTTTGAGATTACTCTATTGAACGGATCTCTACTTTAAGTACCTGTTGTAAAAAATAATATATATATATCCTTCTTTTTTGAACCAAGGTTCTACTCTGATATTATAATCATCATAGTACTTTCTATTCGATATATTAAGTTTAGTGTGTCAATATTTTCTTGCTTAGAACTTGGGTAATATATAATTATCTATTTAAGTATAAAATATACTATTGGAAAAATTAATCAGTAGATTTTATAAGTAGGTGTATCCTACCATTTATCAACTACAGTTTACGTAACCAAAAAATGCATTTAGAATAATAAGTTTGGTTGTATTTTTTTCCTCACTTTTTTCATTTTACTGTCTGTTGAGATTCCTCAATTTAAAGAGTGCCTGTTATAAAAAATGACATATAAGCATTTCCACATAGCCCCCTATTGTGGGCCCAGGTTTTACCCTGACATACAAATAATTATAATAGTTGTATTCGTTATAAAAGGTTAATTTTGTTTATATCTTCATCGTTAGAACAGTTAATATATAAAAATATGATTAAGTATAAAACAAAGTAGTTATAATTTTTGGGGTGATATATAAGTTTACCAAATTATAAATTTCAATTTATTATACAATTTGAAAGAATGACAAGCATTATTGATTTAAATATTTAGAGGAGGGGTTCGAAGTTTGTGGTAGGGGTGGGTTTAAACATCTTAAGATGTAAAAGATTAGCTGTACTTTCATTGTTGAAAAAATGACTATTTTTTTAACTAACTAAAAGCACGTTAAAGCTTTTGGTGATAAAATGAGATTAAACTTTGAGTAAAATATATTTGAATATAGTCTCAATACTTTCACTCAATCAGAAAATACGATATGGTTTCAATTAAATTCTTTAAATATCGAAGTATCATATTGATAAAGGTTGATACTTTTTATGACACGAAATGCAGAAATTTTTGTTCTATGTTATATTATTCACTTTTTTTATTTTATCTTAAACTTTTTCCCCAGCTCTTCCTGTATAAACTTTACCTTCAATTATTTGCTTTTAAATGCCATGGAAAATGTTTTAAGAACTATATTTGGGTCAATATTTCTCCATTATATCGTCACATTGTATAAAAGATTACTTTTTACAATATCAAATATGGTGTAACGTAAATTACTGATTTAAAAACGTACCCAAATTAAGCCAGTTTATTTTTAGTAGATGTATTTGCTAAAAAGTAAAGTCTACAATTTTCAAAAACTGGTTAATTTTTTTTGTTTACTTACCCAATAACATTTTTTACATTTTTACTTAAAAAACATTTTTTTGCGTTAGTTGAAAATATAATTGAGCAAATTAATCAGTATATTTTATAAATATCAAGTATCAATTACAATTTACTTAAGAAAAAAATATACGTTTTGAAGTATGAAGAATCGTAAATTTGGTTTGAATTTACTTTTAGGAATCGTGTATCTTTGACTAAATTTATAATGTATGGTGCCCATTTTATAATTGTTTGTAGCTAAAAAAATTATCAACTCTGCATTAAAGTATATGTTCTCTAATTAATAACTTGATTTTTTATAATTGTTGTCTAGGAGATAATCGCATTTCAATTCATTGTCCAATGTATAGCAAGAATGACATATTAAAAGTGATTGAAGTACTAAATACAAAATGATTTTATAGTACCAGAATCTAATAAAACATTTAATAAATCTTGTTAATGCTTAAAAACATTCATTTGAATAAAAAATTATAGAAAATAATATATATATATATATATACTATATATATATATATATATATATATATGAACATGATAAAAAACATTTTAAAAACAAAAGAAGATACAATTTTGAAAATTATGCAATAATATTATTTCTCGAAACCTTTTATCTAAACTCTTATAAGCAATAAAACGATAAAAACGTATTTGTGGATGATATATCTCTTTCCTAACACGCAACTTTTTTTATGACTACCCTGCGTAATCCTTTGTTTTATACGGTGTCCTCTATTTCCGTACTTTAATAAATATAACTGCTCTACTTCTTAATCTCTATATGAAATAGAATAATTTTCTACATTTCTTTTATTCATTACAGCAAGGACAAAAATATATAAGTGGATTTATTCAGTCTTGGAGGGTGTCCTCCCCTTAATGTCTTTGAGCTCCTTTGCTCTCTATCCAAACAAAGGGATTGAGAAACTAAAAGTGAATGAGATTAAAAGAATTTACCCCTTGATTATATGTTCGTTGATAGACTAAGCTTACTCTGTGGAATTCCAGCTCTGTTGGTAAGTTTGCTTATGACTTCAAATGAATGATGGTAAGGAGAAACGTGAAGGTTTACGAAATTCAGAAAATATCCAATGAATATATGCATATAAGCACAAATATATATTAAAAAATTATTGGTATTCATGAGTTAAATTGAAATTGAATTTAAATACTATCATTTGAAATATTATAAAATGGAATATGGTCTATTATGTTTTAACGTGAATGGCAAATATTCAATATAGTTAAGAAGATTTTGACTGTTGGAGCCTGTGTTTTTATATGAGTAGTGTAACTTTTCAAATCATGACCATACAAAAAAAATGACACGCAGCCTTTATTTGTTCAACTGTATGGTATCAACATTTCTTCAGTTCATGTGTTTGGCACATAAATACCGCTCACGAAGTATTTGCCCCACTCAACATTTAATTTAATCAAATTATTTGCTCAAGTCATTTGTACGAAGGATTTCACAAATAAGGTATATAGTTAAAACATAAAAAGCCCACTTTTTAAATTCTGTCATGCCAATTTGATTACATTTTGCTTCAAAGCGTGGATCGGCTATTTTGTGTTTTCATTCATTTTCGCTTTAGGTTGAATGAGATATAAGGATTTACTGCGTGATAAGCTATGTCTTTCAATACGAGTCACCAAAAGTAAATTGAAGTAAATGGTAATTGTATTAATTGTTTTCGCGAATAAAAAATCGACAAACTCATAAGTATTGTAAAAATGTTTCATGTGTAAAGTCATAAAACATTTTTTTGGAAAACTCATTGCTCATTTGATGTATTTTAACAAATTTAATTTATAATTCAAATTAACAAAAATAGTTATCTGAACTCTTTTCTGCCTATAATATTAAGTTTAGTAGTTCAAAATATGACAAACATTTATATTTTTTTTATGACGTCACCCACGGAATAAGGATTATGTTAATGAATAGAGCTCAGATATGTATTTCAATAAAGCTACGCTTTTTATACCCATATAACAATAGTAAAAGTAATATCCTTAAAAACAATTTTATTCAAGATCAAACGTAACTGAATTGATCGGTTCTAAATGAAACTGAATTTATGTAAATAATATCCTTCTGCTACAAATCCATGGCTTTGCTCTACCGCGAGCGTTTAGCCTGCCTGATAGTACCATAAACATACCTTTTTATATTAATTTACCTTTATTATAATGATATTCTATAAAATCAATTTCATTTTTTTAAATTTCACAGTTCATAAAAATACATTTATACAAAAAAGTAAGTATACAAAATGATGTCAATGCGTAAAAACATAATTAAACATTATAGTTTAAAACAGCCTGCCTTGATAGTACTATTTTTTTTTTTTTTTTACCTTTCTATAAATTAACTTCCATAAAATAAATTTCAATTTATTAATTGTTTAATAAGGTACTTATGATATCGGTTTTATCATTCCGACAAGAAATGGTAGGTTACAAATTATATCGCCATTCATATATCAACACTCTCGCCGCTAGAAATGGAGACACCTGATTTTCGCTCAGTAAATCGTAAGACCGACCTCGATATCCACAAGGGCCTCATCCATGACTCCTGTCCTGGCCTCTCATCTGACAAAAGATCAAGAGAAAATTCTAATTGCAATATTTATTTAAGTTTTCCTTTACACAACTGTTCAAAAGTTAATGGATTAGTTTTTTGTGTTTGTTATTTTAGTGTATGTTATTATTATTATTATTAAACTGTATTGTTGTGACAGACATTATATTATTTTTGTTATGACTGCAAAAAAAGGTTACAGTAGATTTGATTGATAACCTTAACAAATATTAACTAAATCTTTTAAATTCCTTAGATGCAATATTACTATAATGAATTTAGTCATTTTGTATATTGCATTCTATTTTCGAAAATGGGAAAACCTGTGAGGGATCCAGTAAAATAATTACTTTTCCAATTACTTATCTATATATCAATTACAATGAATCTATTTTATTGAACCATGTAGAACAAAAAAAAAATTAATATGTGGCTCATTTACCATCCATTCCCCCCCCCCCCTATCGATTGGCTATGCATTTATTCTTGTTTTTCTTTCTTCCTTATATATGAAGATATCTTAATAAATTACAAGAAAAACATTGAATTATTATGGCAATATTTTGCGTACAATCCCTATACAAAATAAATCTTCATAACTGCACACAATTATATTTATATTGTATTTAAACAACTCTAAGAAGAAGACAAACGCGCAGAGTTACTCTAAATATACGAAAGTTAAATTTATGGTACTTTTTTATGTCATTCCTTCTCTGCATTTGAATAAAGAATTAATTGCCGTTGTTCTAAGACATAGACAAAGACATCTGCATTGAGCTAAAAAGAAGAAGAAAAAGCAGCCAGCAAAACGATATAATTTTCCCTTCAACGCCTTGAGATAAATTGCCATCGGAAGTTAGAACTTAATGTAGCGGAAGTCAAATCTATAAAGATAATATTTTTTGTTATTATGACTATTCATTAGTTTCTATTATGTTGGAGGCGAAGAAATGCTACAAAATATTCCTTATATGTTTTAGTTGAGCAACAAAAAAAGGGCCTGAATTCGTTTGTGTTTAGAAATACAAAGAAATAATGGATAAACACTGAAATTAAAGGAATCAAAAAAATCTGAAGAGTATGAATTTCAAAATAAAAATATCGTGATAAATAAATTCCTATTATGAGTTATATTTAAGTAAATATATTGATGCATAATTAAGATTACTCGAATATTTGGGCACCTACGGCGCCCATATGTTCGCCCTTCGGGTATGGGTAGGTTTTGGTGATAGTTTATGAGTGAAACATACCTTAAAGAATATAAGAGAGGAGAGATAAAATAATTTTCTGTTTTGTACAAGTATTCCTCATAAAAAGTTTGACTTTGTACAAAGAATATGTTATAAGTCACATGAGATGCTTTTTTCTTTTTCTTTTTTCCTCTCTTTCCTTGAAAAGTAGGTAGTTCAAATCAGACAAGGTCTGATTCCCCCCCCCCCCCTTTCATTCTAGTCCCATCACTTGCAAATAGTTTTATTAGTCCGTCTTGACCCAAGGATTCTATAGGTACCTTCAAAGTTCAAATCTGACCATAATGTGGGAGGAGATAGCGTGCGGACATACAGACGGACAGAGATTGGTGAATTATTATTAACCCTTATATTATGTTAAGGGTCAACTTACCCATTTCGGTTTTTGTGTTGGCAAAAGTACAGGTTATCCTTTTTTTTTTTTCTTCATGAAATTTTGTGACTTTTCCTCATTAAGGGTCATGAAGTGGTGTGTAAAATCTGGACACTTAGATGTGTAGTGGAGTGTATGTACAGAGTTTGCATACGAAGATGATGTTGCGGGTCATTTTGACCCGGGCACTTGTATGTGAGCTGCAGCTGTCATTGAAACGGTCAAGGTCAGCTCATACAACCAATCTGCAATGGATCCAGTGGACACAGGTGTAAAGAAACGGAAAAGATGCCAAGTCTGCCCCTCCCGAGAGGACAGTAAAACAAGTACCTCTTGTGTGAAATGTAAGAATTATATCTGCAGAAAGCACACTGTGACGTTCTGTGCATCATGTGGAGAGCTTTGAAAGGGGCAAGTTAACTCATATAGTGTTAAAATTAAAAATGTATTGTCATGTCTTTTTTTAAATAAGTGTTTAAATATTCTAAAATAAAGTTGTTCTTGGTTAAACCTGTTTTTTGACTGTTTTGAATGGGTTTACACATATGGGTCAAAATGACCCGCACGTAATTAATGTGATTTTTTACCAACATAATATAAGGGTTAAGATTCATTACAAAAAGATAAAATATATTATGATCAATAAATACCTAAAGTCGTCCTCGGAAATCGTTCAAAATTATATATACATTTTATAATTCCTATTTATTTATCTCCTTCAATACTCAAATACAACAGTTCTTTTTACCTATTTTGTTCGATAGAATTGCAGTATCCGACTGGATATAAATAAGCATTACATATATAAATTAGTTCACTCGAAACTAAGATTTTCTCAATGAGGTTGACCAAAATTGACCTCCCTTCTCGGGAGGCGAACCTGCGTCATACACATAATAAGTTGGTCACGCCTTGACGCAATCCCTTTGGGCCTATTTGTTTGATGGAATAGATTTGTTTAACCATTTTTAAAATTGTGTAAATTCGTGTAAATGTACATATAAAAATGGATTTGTTATCAATAAATAAAATAAGTATCACGATTGATATGAGTGATAATTGAAGTATGCAATAAATTCTTTTAAAGGTTTCGCCTATCCTATATAGGTATAATATAATTGTGGTTCCAATCCCTCAGACTATGACGACCCCTTTGGTTCGTCAGTCAAATTTATGGCATATTGGGGCTCAAAACCCACCGCCCGTGGGCCCTGGGTTCCGGCGACCACAACAATGAACATATTGGGGTTCCAAACCCACCGGCCTTGGGTCATTGGGGTCTGCCGATCACAACTGTGACATATTGGGGTTCTGATATATATATTATATATATATGGTGAACTCTCATATTGATACAAAGGCTGAGCTTCTCTGTCCGTTGACATAGGTGCGATGTTTTATGCATGTTTTGACTTGATCTGCACCAGTTCCTTTGGAGACTACCGGAAGAATATGGCAAAAGTCTCCCAAAAGAACGACTGTAACTCTTTCCATTATGCTACGGTTGCCTCAGATATCCTGGAGAGTGCCCATCAACAGCTTCATAAAGCCTTTTTGTTGCTCCTAGTTACACTCAATCTATACAGATCAAGAAATATGACAAATATAATTATAAACTAAATTTGATCTGTACCGTTCATGGGTTAAAATATATTTTTGAGTTATATTCTATATTATAGTATATAAGTCTTTCATATATTTGAAGGTAATTAATTTCCTTTCACATTATATATTATTTTTACCTTTTTCCAATATATATTTAATTATATAATCGAATAATTTATGAGTATAGGAATTTAATACTATTCTTTTAAGGAATCGAATTTTCTTTTTTTTTTACTTGAAGAAGTCAAATTATCTCTTTCTAAAATGAGGGGATGTACAAATTTTGCATTCACATAGACTGAGTGTGTTCATTTTTGTAAGTGTATTAGTTCGTTGGTAAGGAATTGAAGAATCAAATGCTAAAAGTAAGAAGAAGAATGAGCTGGATGTATTTAGAGACTTTTCGAATGCTTTTATTTTTAAATATACATTTTAAACAAATGTCAATTTTTGTTTATCCGAGCAAGTCCAAGTGGTTTAATGAATGACTATCAACATTTTGGAAATTACGTGGTTGAGGAATCAGAAGCAGCTGTTCAAGTCAAATGGGTGGATGTCTCCTTTAAAAAAAATGTACCCCTTTGTTGAAACACAACTATAAATAAATTATGAAGGGCAATGTGCAAATAATAATGAAAAATATTAAAAAGCCATGAGTGGGACTTGCACATATAGTTCGACATTGAACCATCAAAAAGAGCTTATGTTATTAAGAAAATATATCCATTTGCTTTGGTTCTATTCAATCAGGTTATGTTTCATTTTTTTCTTCTGCACAGGAAGGCTCGATTCTTTGGGTAAACATTTATTGTCCTCAAAAAATCTATGAAAATGTGTTATTTGGTTATTCAGTCAACGTGATCTTTAGATTACAGCCAGGTTTCCTTTTTTATAAATGAAGCAAACATCAAAAATAAGAAAGTCTGTGTTTCAATATACAAGAAATGTTGAATATCAAGTCACTTTTGGTGCAGAAAATATGTATAGATGAAATTGCTATCAACCCCTATTTTTTATGATATAGCAAATACAGGGTGGGGCAAACTAACTTCCTTTTTTTTAATTTGTGCATTTGGTGTTTAGTTGTAGTGGAGAAGTGAGCGTGGGCTCATTTCAAAAAGGCAGGCGTAAAGTTTTCTTGAAAATACAGTCAGTCACTATCATGCGTTGGAGCAGAGAGGAGCGTGCGTTTGCCTTGGAGGCGTATTTTTCCAACCATCAGTCTGTGATTGCAACCCAGCGCTCTTTTCACACTCATTTTAATGTTGCACTAGAGGCCCTGTTCCGGACCGGAAGTCAATCATTGCATGGGTCAAAACGTTCAGAGAAACCGGGAGTACAACAACACAAAGAATTCGTATAGCTAGGCGCGTCATAACACCTGAAAACATCGAGGCTGTGAGGACTTCAATTTTGCAATCTCCACAACGTTCTGCCCGCAAACATGCATCCACTCTTGCACTATCAGCTCGCTCAGTGAGGCGAATTCTCCATGAAGATCTTAACTTCCACCCATACAAGATAACAATTGTTCAGGAACTTTCTATTGCTGATTTCACTGCTCGGAGGAATGCATGTGAAGCTCTTCTCGAAAACATTGCTGAAGATGGAATGGCCAGCCCGTTCACCCGACTTATCCCCTTGTGATTTTTTTTTGTGGGGTTACTTGAAATCCCGAGTTTATGTCAACCGCCCACACACCTGGCAGATTTGAAGGCCAATATCAGAGAGGAAATAACCAATATACCCGCCGATACGCTGGCGAGGGTAATGGAAAGTACCAAAAATAGGTTTGTCCAGTGTATCGATTCTGGAGGATGTCATCTAAGTGGTGTGATTTTTAAAACTATGTAAAATAAAACTTTAAAGATGTGCTTTCATTATGAAACAAAAAAAAACCTTTCTGAATACACAGCTTAATTTAGTGCCTTTGGAAAAAAGGAAATTAGTTTGCCCCACATGTACTTTATAATTTCAAGTACAGACTGTCTAAATGTACCATGAACTCATTTATATTAAGTTAAATATCTAGATTAACATAACTTCGTATATCTAAATGGAAACTTTGATATATCTTAATGGCTGATTAAGATGAATACTGGCATCCCTGTTTTAAAACTGAAGCATTTGCAACAAAAATAATGAAAAATATGTGTTTCAATAGACAAGCAATGTAAAAAAAATCAGCTAGATTTTGTGCAGAAATATGTGTAAGAAAAATTGCCATTAATCTTTATATTTAGTGATATAGCAAATCTTATTTCTCCAAATACGGACTGTATAAATGTATCGTGAGTTCATTTATATTATTAAATATCTATTTATTCAAGCAGTAGATATAGCTGATGTCCGATTTTTAATAACGAAAGATAAAAAATATAAATTTATTTTATTTTGCAAAAATTAGTTAACCTATCGCAAGAATAGTTATAAAGTTGTCTGTAGCAACTCTGTTATGTATATCCACCATTTATCAATCAACCATTGTGCATAAACAAATTACAAATGTAATAATATATATATACATTATACCTAATATACTTCTATATATATATATATATATATATATATATATATATATATATATATATATTCTATATATATATATATATAAGGGAACGACCGGGACCTTTTTTTGCAGGACTTAATATATAATTTTGTTCCTTCGACATTCTAAAGTGACAACTTTTTTTAAAGAATTTCCAAAAAAGTGAGGACGTTTTTTTTAGAGAAGAATTTCTAAAAAAAAATTCTCAGCAAAAACGTTTTCGAAAATTATTTTCTAAAAAAACGTTGTCACTTTATGAATGACAAACGAAATAAAATATTTAAGTCCCGGCCCGGTGTCTAAAAACACCGGGACGCTCAAAAATAGCCGGGACCCGAGCCTGATATATATATATACATATCATATACGTGAGTGTATTATATGAATGACGTCAATGACATAAAAGTAGTCATTATTCAATTTCGGGCGAATGTCAAAGATTATATATTTTTATGCCCTATTACTTTTTAAACATTAACACTTTAAACATTTTATTATACATTAGTTAATACCCGAATGAAAAAAGTGGTGGTATATTATTTCAAATCTTAAACAAAAAATATTATTATTGTAAGTTATTAGAATACAATGGAAAGATAGTTATTTTTATTAAATTATGAACACCACAGAAAAAGCAAATTTAAACCAAGGTCTTTTATAATGTTGATGCGCATCAAAATAATGCAACAAATTACAGAAATTAAAAAAACAAATTTCAAGTCTCAGTCAGTTCAAGTCGAATGAGTTGAATGCTTTGAAATTATTCTTTTATATTTTTTAAACAAAGATTACGTTGCATTCCCCCATACAACCATCATATAATTTTAATGTATTCCGTTATTTTGCAGGTTTGTTTTGCAACTATGAATAGCAACATAATCTAAAGTTATAAATGTGTAGCAATCAGAAAGAATACAACATAAATGCCTTAAGGCACGAGGCATTTCATTTAGAATGAATATTAATTTATCCATTCGAGGTTTGTTTGACAAAGATGATAAAACATACACAAAAAGTTGTATTTTTGGAAATATAATCTCTTTTGGTACAATGGCATTCAACAAATAAAAAAGAAGAGGTATATTATTTTACATGTTTGTATTGAAATATATCATTCCTCTGAGAAAAACAATAATAGTTATTCTATAGGTATATATATATATATATATATATTATATATATATATATATATATATATATATATATATATATATATATATACAGGCTTGCACGCGTTCCACTTTTTTCCCGTTCCGTTCATCGTTCCGTTCAATTCTTTCCGTTCCGTTCATCGTTCCGTTCAATTCTTTCCGTTCCGCGGAACGCCGTTCAATTTTGCGTTCCGTTCAAAAATTGGATTTCAAAAAAATTCTCATAAAAAGGCTCTGTACTTTTCACTGCATCCTCGTATGTATCGGGTATAAATTTTAAACCAGGCTTTAATAGTTTCGGCTTGAAGTTAGTTACCACAATTAAAGTTCCAAAAACTTTACAAACTTCGATAATATATTTAAGATATAAATTTTTTGAACCAGAGGCTCGGCCCGAAAAATTAACATATTTTTTTACCCCGACCGAAAAATGTTACAATATGAAAAGTCAAACATGTAAAAATCCCACCCACATATGGTCCACCGAATTTCTCGGTCTATACTACTCATAATTATTGCGTTATCTGAGAATAATTAAGAAAAGTTTAATTATTTACAATCTAAAGAATAACATTAGTTATAAATTACACTATTTATTTACTGCTAGAAGGAGCTGTTTTGTCTTGTTCTTCGCAATAAAAGTTTAGATTTGGAGAAGAGTCTCTCCGAACTGGCACTGGGAAGTATAACATTATATGGAATGAAAATCTTTTTAATCCTTTTATAAGCAATAATGATTCCATTGCCTCAGACTCAAGCGGTCAACCTCCTGCTTAGCTGAGTCAGTCTTCTTCGGCCTCTTGGCAAAGAAATAGCCTTTTTCTTCCGCTGCTGGTTCTTGCAAAAGTTGACTAAAAGGAAAATCTCCCAATTCTTCGGCCTCTTCAAGTAAATAATTATTTGCTAACTGTTGCTTTGCGATGTCTAAAAAGCCTACTTTGAACTCAGGGAGATATGCTGAAGCAATTAGCATCTCCCTACGTTCAAAGTAGGCTCCAAATCTTCGTTTGATCCCAAAGAGAGTGCATCAATTAACACCCTACACCTGGACGCAGCTTCCCTCTCCTTAGTTTGGAGGTCAGAACGATAATGATCGAAAGGGATAAAGAGTGAAATAAATAAAGTTCTGTTAGTAACTAAATAATTAAATATATTGATCGACAACAAACCTGATAAAATTATATAATACATACTAAAATCGAGGTTGGGTGATTTACTCTTGAATATTATTTGAACGGAACGCAAAAAGACAAATTTTAGCGTTCCGTTCATCGTTCCGTTAATTTTTTTCCGTTCCGTTCATTCTTCCGTTCCGCAGAACGCCGTTCAATTTTACGTTCCGTTCACAACCCTGTATATATATATATATATATATATATATATATATATATATATATATATATACTTGCATGCTGGGATACTGCATCAACTTGCTCAGATGGTGTGTTTGGTTCAAGATGTCGCACCACACCACTGTACAGATGCTGAAGCGGTAGGATCCCACTTCCTCTGATAATGACTGGGCCTCAACTTTGATGATGGGGTCTTTAGTGTGATCTCTCATTCAATCTCTCCCAGGAGCTGCCTGATATCTCAGGGGCTCGACACTCTTCACTTTACTCTCCCACCTTGTGTCAGTCCACATCTTCAAAGTGATGTCCACATGTTTTTTCAGAATGGCCCATCTCTGAGTAGAAGCTGAAAAGAGGGTGAAAAGCTTGTATAGGATTCTAAAATAATTCATGGCATCATTTGAAGCCTGGAAAGCATTCGCCACAACCGAATTCTGGGAATGAGCCCCACAGGCACAAAAAGAGCCCTAGGATTCATTTGTAGAAGCTTGGATTGAACACACTTGTTGTTCCCCTTCATGTTTGACCCGTTGTCATAAACCTGTCCTCTGCAGTCCTCAAAAAGAACTTTTAGCTCCTCTAGCTTCTCTAAAATCAGATATGCCAATTGCAGACCTGTTCATTCCTCTGCCTAAAAAACCATAAAATCTTCCTTAATGCAGGGCTCTGTCAGTGATACAACACGAATTATAACTGACAGCTGTTAGATATGGCTGATGTCTGGCGTGTAGTCTCCGAGGCTTGTGTAGCTGTGAAGATAGTCGCCCACATTGCCCATAGCAAAAACCGGCCCTGTGGGCGACTGCCCAGGGTGCAATCTATTTTGGGGCGCCTCCGAAAAAAGTGATAAGTCGAGTCAAGTTTATGATGAATAACCGACCAAAGAAATCCTCAGGTGTCCAAATTAAAAAGAGAAGAAAAGAAGAGGAGGAGAAACTTGCAAAAGATGAAAGTATGCAGACAGACTGTGATGTTAATTGTGCATATAACTTAACAGTAGCCTAAATGCTATTTATTAGGCACTTGCTACAATGTTGCTACTTAGCCACAGAAGACGAGTGTATTTGGTTTTTAGTTTTGCTTACGTAGTGACTATAAGAAATGGATGCTTCATGCCATACAATTAATCAAAGCCATAAGCTAGTTTGTGTTTGCCACACAAGTGCAAGTTGAGTTCGCATAGGCCTGTTAAGCTGGGGATTTGGTTAAAAATGCTATACGTGGGCCTATAAGTGTTAGCATAGAGTGTTATGTTTAGTTTATCGAATGTTTTATTGTTATATTGTTTATTTTAATTGGGTAACTGATGCATGCTAATTGTGATGTAACTTACATATTGTATCTTAATTGTTAATTCAGGGGCACTTCTGAAATTTTTGGAGCAGCTCCCACTGGGCTAAATGTGGAGCCATCTACAACATGAAAAGAGAAGGTTAAGCAAACTTATATAAGAATCTTATATAAATCTTATTTTATCATACCTGTAAAAGACGGGTTCACATCCACATCAGGGACCTCCTTGAGAAAGCAGGCCTTCCCACCCTCAACGAGGTGGCCGCCAAGGCAGTGACCCTGGAGACCTGGAAATGCTCTACACCAACGACGGGGGCGACAGTGCCAGGAAACCGGTTGGTGATTTCAAATTCCCCATTCCGAGGAGGTCCATGAGGTCCACCACTCCACAAGTGGCGTATCCACTTGGGAGGGAGACGCCTACCTTTGCATGCCACGCAATATCGGTGTGGAACATGTTTAAGGCCTTTAGGTTGGCCAGGTCCCTTCACGCTGCCAGGGCTGCAGCTAGAGCCATTGGACGCAGTATCCCCGCATAATCCATGCTGTATTGAAATTTTATTTTATTTGTTTGTTTTATTACATATTTTACCTGTTTTTATTACTTATTTTAGACACATTACAAATTTAACTGTGAGCTATTAACTCACAGTTGGCAAACCTACAAAACCAACGATAATAAAATATCTTATATGTTCAGTTGCTTGTTAAGATCAGCTAAGCTCTTATAGCTAACCTTTCTCTCAGATACAAAAGTTTTGTCAGAAAGGCAATGATAACTATAAAAATAAAGATTTCTTCCATTTACTTTTTATATTACTTTCTTCAGAGTCTAACAAAAGTTTAACATTTTTTATAAGATGAAAAGTAGAAGATGATGATGATACCCCTTTTCTCTAAGCTGCTTTATTTATTCCTACTCTCATATAAAAAACTTTTTCTTCAAAGATAATAGGAGATTCTCAAACATTGATGGAAGACTTCTTTTGTGTCTATGTATGTATATGTGCTGATAAAAAGGATATTAATATATAACCTGAATATCGATGGATGAACCTATAGAGTATATTTTTTCTCCCTTTTCCTATTCTTCAAGACTGAATTGAAAATTTGATCTAATATTTTTGAAAGGTGATAATAATTATTATTATAGCATCAGGATATCTCCATTTATTGCATCAACCGGATAGAGACACCCTGGCTATTAATATACATAGTTAATTGAGTTCCTCATGTTTGTATTAATATTATTGATATCATTATTATTAGAGATGTCCCGATCGATCGGGGCTGATCTTTTCAAAAAATCGGAATCGGCAAAAAGATATTAGCTTTGTCCGATATCTTTTTAAATTATAAATATAGTAATGTGTTTTTCCGTTTGAATATAATATATATCAGACTTGTTGACGTTTGCAAAAAAATGTCGTTCGTCGTTCATTAAAGTTATCGTTCGTCATTCGGAAAAGGACGATGTTTTTTATTTAGAGAGAAGTTGTTCCCATCAAAAAGGATTTAAAACAGTACAATATTACTGGTCCATGAAAAATACTTTTTTTCGGCGCCAGGATCATGAAGATATTTTGAATAAATACAAACCTGCAAGTTACTGTATGATTTTTTAAACGAACGACGAATGATAGGAATTTTATCGGGAGAAAAAGAGCGATTGAATCGAGAAATATTGGATTGGCCGATACTCGAATTCAAATGATCGGAATTGGATCGGGACAACGTTAATTATTAGTAATAGTTATACTTATAATAATTATTATAAAGCATAAATTTTAATCCGTTTGTTAAATATTTTATTCCTAATTTCTAAATTTTTTTACTTTGCTTTTACTGAATTACTTTTTATCAGAGATACATAGAGTTTATGTGCTCTCCCATTATACTATAAAATAAATTTAAAGTATAATAAATGAATTATTATTTTAATTAATGAAGGCGGGTAAAAAAATATGCAATAAATCAAAGTAAAATTGATATACTTCCTTTGGGATCTTGGGATCCGTGCAGTTCATTTATTGTCCAGAGCTGCTGGGTCGTTGACTCAATATTCTTGATATTAAGTGGATTACAGAAGGAATCTCAAAATCTAACTGGATACAAATAAACACGAAGTTGTTAGGACAAATTAAACTATTGTGCAGCTTATCGCAACAAAAAGAGTTAACTTGTATAATTCCTGTGTGGTTCCATTCGTTTTGTATACATCTATCTCATTTTTTTTTGCTGAATTGGTAATAGAAAACGAAAAGTGTTGGCTAGAAATTATTTGAAGCGTCATAAAACCCTTGTAGGAGGTGGAATTTGTCTTCTTATTGAAATTCTACAAATGTATTATCTGAGAGTCGTGCAGAAAACGCATGTATTTTAATGGACCCTCTTTTAACTTATCAGGACTGGGAAAAGTTTTCGCTATTGTTATTTTCAATGCAGAGAATTTTATGAAAGTTGGAACCTTTGGTACAATCGAACACGATAAATTACAAGGAAGTGCAACAGCTTATTGCGTTAAGGCGTGTTCGACTCTCAACGTTGAAGGTGCAGGATTAAATCCCGAGAAGGGGGAAAGCCCATTTAATGGATGACATTTTAGGTTCGTTAGGCTAACTTTAAGACTATAATGCTTAGTTATATCTAGCCGGATGAAATTCTATCTAACTAATTATACAAAATAGTCGGACATGATAATTGATATCTTATACCAAAATTAGATCAAAAAACTTTTATAATTTATATGAACTAAAATGTTCGTTTATGTATTTTCGCAACTGCCCTGAATAGTTTTACTCCGTTTCTGTATAAACTTTTAGTGTATTTTGTTTAAAATTTTCACAGTTAACCGAATAAAATGATTTTCACCGAAAAAACCCTTTTATAAATATATTTGGAAATCTTTCCATTTTAGAGCAAACTGTATTAAATCTATAAATTTTGATTGCCCATAATTTGGTTCAAAATTCAATTTTTAACGTGGAAATGTTCAATTTTCCTCTTTAAAAATCACTTAGCTTTATTTGTCCTACCAAGCCATGGTTTAAAAAATTTGTATGTGGTAGAAGTAGGTGTGATGAAGCAAGATTTATATAATAGTCTTATGTCAATTTTCTTAACCTTCCCTCTTCATGTTATAAAATAATTTTACAATCAACTAATGAGATTCCTGATAGTTCAAAATTTTCAGCCCAATCACGAATTTTAGTGGCGCTTATGAAATTTCAGAATCCTTACATGAATTATGGATTTTTATTGAGTAATACTTAACATGCATTTTCTGATTGTCCTGTTCCTCAAATACTTAAAAGATTTATAAAAATGAACTTGTGCCAAAAGGACGATAAATATCGAAATATTTGAAAAGCTCATATCCTCTTTGGAACTAATATAAAAAATGCCCCCAATTAACAAAACAATTCAATTGGCATTTGCAAAATATAAAATCTTTACTAGCACACAAAATTGTCAAATGCCTACGTTGTCCATCAAGACCAAAAGCCCATCATGGTTTGTGCATCTACTCGCTGTGCTGCTCTCTCGATTAAAATCCCGGATGTAGGAGCGCCAACGTTAATATGGGCTGGTAATATAATTCATTATATCCAGCAAGATTTATACATGAAAACTATGAGAAGGATTTTTAAAAGACATCGCAATTTAAAAAAATATATATATATATATATATATCCTTTTATTTAGGATTATTGCCAGGGTAGTAAATGTGAACAAAAATATTCATTTATGTTCTTGCACGACTGTTCTGAACCGAATTTTAAATAAAGTTTTAACTTTTAATCAAATAAAGCCTTACATGTATATATTAAGCTTTTCATTATTTCTCCAAGATTACGTTGATTCTGATCTTGTGTTGTTACTAGATCATTTTAGCGTATCAATACGTATTACTTTTAAAGCCCTTGTATGTGTGGTAATATTCGAAGTCACTTCCTTAGTTCTTGTAAGAAATTTTAAACAACATTTACTATGAATGCTTTACTATTTTTAATGAAAGTGAACAGTTACAAATGTGAAATGAATGATTCTTAATCTACAAAGTTCTATCCTTTTTATTTTTTTTAAAGCATTACT
Source organism: Caligus rogercresseyi (assembly GCA_013387185.1). Taxonomy (NCBI): domain Eukaryota; kingdom Metazoa; phylum Arthropoda; class Copepoda; order Siphonostomatoida; family Caligidae; genus Caligus; species Caligus rogercresseyi. The sequence goes on from CP045894.1 coordinate 959,286, forward strand.
GTTTTATATAAAACATTGTTAGAATTGATAAATCAATATATTAGCGCTCAGACAATGCCACCGTTTTTCACAATTTTTTTAGTCTTTCAAATATAAACCATCAAAATTCCATTTAACAACACTTTTAAACCACTTTCTTTTTATATCAGAAACATCAACGTTAAAACATGTATGTTTCCAACAACTTTCAATATCCAAATCAAATGTCCATTATAGTCAACATCAACTCTAAAACATCATAGTTACTCCTAATAACCATCCACTATCCAGCCATTTTAATAAATGTATGTAAAATGTAGATATACAAATAACTCACATAAAGATGCAAAACAAAATAGTATATATATATATATTTCATCAAGGAAAGTGTTTTATATATCAACTGACACTTTATTTTAGAGGGGGGAGAGCCATGTCAAAAGTTCTCTTTAAGTAACTCAAACTGATGTCTCAAGACACTTTTATGCGCAGGAGACCAAAATATACAGCATTCAACAACATATGCACATAAACATAGGTTTTACTTGATTTTTTTCGGTGTTACACAAGAGGTGCAGAAAAAAGTATATAATAAAAGAGCAAAGGTAATGAGCCTTGGAAAGGAGAAAGTTGGTATACCCAAGTTGGTTGGTTGTATATGTTGAGTCTCACCAAATTGAATTTCGTTTGGTTTTTCTCTTCCATCCACTACTCTTATTTAAGGAATATAAATTACCATATATATATATATGTGAGTATATGGTATGTATTTATATATATATATAAACTTAGATATTGAGTAATTTCCGGTCCATTTATCAAAACAATAAAAAAAGAGAAGAAAGAAATAATGGTTTCCCATATGAATGTATGAATATAATAATAAGAATAACAAAATATACAGTCTTAACTCTTTTAATACTTTTTATATATGAAGCCAATACTATGCTTTCTTCTCGTTTATATTAGTATACTGCTTTTTCTATACTTATATATATATAACAATGTTAGTTTACTACTACAACAACAACAAGAAGAAAAGCAAGAATTTGCTTATCAAAAATGCGATAAGATTAGTCTTGCTTCCATTTGTGCCATTGCCAAGCCTAATGCCTTTTTAAGACCATAGTTATGTATGTATACAAATAACAATATTATTTTGTATAATGCATACTTATACATTAAAGTTTTGTTTTACTCATAGACTGTTGTGTGATATTACTATATATATTTAGGAAGTATTGGGAACAGTTTAAATTATTTATATCAGATCTCTTGATTGCGTTGTATATATTTTTGACCGTTTTTTCAAATGATATTTTTCAAAATTATGCTTTTTAATCAATAAAATTGAATAACTCGGTTACAAATTTATAAGTATAATTTAATTTATTATTAAATATTTTTTTTTACCATTTCAAAGATGTATCATTGTAATTTTTTAATGTCTTCATTACTAATACGGACTCAGATTATATATATTATAAAGTTTTTATAAGTTGATTTATTGTCATAATATTTTTCTTATTTTTTTCTTGTGATTGAAGTTAATACTAAATCTTATATTTTTACTTTTTCTCTGGTGTATAAACAAATATTTTTCTTCAATGATTGATTTGACATTATGGTAAAACCACACTATTACACGTTTAAGATGATAAAATGGAGGTTTTGCACATAGGCAACACTCTAAAGGAACAAATAACTTTACCTTTTTAATAATTGCTATTCATTAATTACATTTATACCAATATATCTAATGCCTTGAGAGTCACATGATATCTGAAAAGCATATAAAGTTAAGGGGGTGCGATTGCCGTTTGCGTTAAGGCGTGTTCAACTTTCAATGTTGGGGTGCAGGTTCGAATACTCCCGAGAGGGGATGGTCATTTTTGGTCTACCTTATTGATAAGATCCTTGGTTCGAGTGACTAATTTTAATGCTATAATGCTTATTTATATCCTGTCGGATGCATTCTATATAATACAGAGTAAGTATTTAAAGTACTATTTTTGTCAAATAGTTTTTATGAGATGCTTTCAATCAAATATTAACTGCCCTTTCGAATTGTAACTATTGTTTGTTTAGGGGTAGGACCGCAGAATGCGTAAGCGGTGTAAAGTAGCCTTATTCCAGTGATAATGTGAATTGAAGACTTGTTTAGCTGGTTGGTTTGACTGGCGTCAACAAGATGACCGCTCGTGCCATAGCCATAGACTTTTGGAGAGCGAATACCAGCCCATATGGACCAAATGATCCACTAGAAAATCTCTTTGTCAAGCCATGCAACTTTGTAAAGACACGAGGTTAGTGACGAATAAGCTTCTGTCCAAGCCCTCAAATAATTTCATTTGGACTACCCACTAGCTATGTATAGAACACAAACAATTTTGGGAGGCGAGAAGGATGGACGAATCTAAAAGGGTGGCCTTGGAGATTTCTGAAAAATTACCCGTGTGATTAGTTTAAAATAGTCATTTATTACTATTTTATTTTATAATATTTTACATTATTTATCAATGGATATACATGAGAGCGTTTGTGTAGAACCATCCCCTTTAAGTTCGTACATTTAACGGAAATAAAGACAACAGCCCTTTCGTATTTAGCCATATCGTATTGACTCTGAAAGTCAAAAGTTGATACATGTACTGAAATAATATAGAATTCTATATTTCTTGATAGTTTTCTATTCATAGAAAAAGAAAGATAAAAATATAATAGGAAAAACACTATTCTTTTTTTCTTTATCGTCTGAGTTGTTTTGTTGTAGACATAAAAATAAGTTCTTGTTTAATCAAGACGAGTTTCTCTGTATTACTTTTTGTGTTCCTATTAAAAAGTTGCAAGGAGTAGTTGATAAAGAATTAATCTGGGATTAAGAGATAATGCTCTTTTATTAATGTGTACAATGCTTTGTTTAAAAAAAGAGCACAAAAATACATACATAGTTTCATACTATAGAAGGAAAAGGAGCCTCATTGCTCGAGAAGAGTTGTTAGTTCTAGTGTGTGTATGCTTTCTTGTTGTAGACAATCTCCTTCTGCTGCAATGATAAACAAAATAAAAGTGTTCTTTCGTGTATGCATAAAAAGGATAAATATCCGCCAAGAAGACTTATTTTTTAATGCTTCATTAGTCATTCGTCTCATGAAAGGAGCCGTCTTCGTTTGTCTTTTTATTTACTTTGTATATATGTTCTCACGTACAATTACATGCTTGAGTTTATCATAGAATCTTTGAACGATGTGATAAGTGTGTTCTGGAAATAGAGATATTAAGATATAGAGAGCTTAATTCCTCCAATTAGCAGAGAAACATCGTTCAGCTGTATTCTGGACACAATGACGTATTTCTCTTTCCTCCAATAGCAGAGAAACAACATTCAGGACAGAATGACGTATTTCTTTGAAGGATCCAATAAGCTCTCCATGCCTTTATATCTCTATGGTTCTGGAGTAACTAATATTAACTGGTTGAGAAGTACTAGTTGTTCAATAAGGAATATGCATAGAGATATAATGATATAGAGAACTTATTCCCTTCAGTAGCAGATAAACATTGTTCAGCTGTCGCCTGTGCCCAATATAAACAAAGTATTTTGTACTAAGTCATTGCAAGCTGATCATAGAGATAGAAAGATTTGTTTATATTGGCAATATGACGTATTTCTTTGAAGAATCCAATAAGCACTCTATGTCTTTATATCTCTATGGGAATATGTAGTTTAAGCATAAATGACTTTCCGAGAGCACCGTGGTTATACATCTTGCCCAAAAGGTTCCCAGGGAATGAACGCGATTTTATTTAGAAATATATCCCAACTGAGATATTGTTTTTTTTAATATTTGTATTATTGTTTTATATGACTGTGGAACGGGAATGCCATTGGGGTGACCTACTCAATGGACTTTGGTTGTGCCGGAGTGGCTCATATTCGTATTGAAGTTCATAGATGTCTTCAAATTAAGAGAGCAATCTTTTTATTTATTTTATTATTTGTAGCTACTATATTTGGTATAAATATTACGTTTAAGTTTTAAATTATTATCATATCAAAAAGATAACATGATTGCAAACTTATATACAATAATTAGTTATATTTTAAATTTATATACAGAAAAATCCAAAGGATAGAGATGATTTCATGCATTACTTTATCTTGGTCAACTTTGAATCAAGAAGAGTACATTTAAGTATTATAGTTAATGAATAAAAATATACAATATCTTTTACTTTCATGAAGGAAATTATGATGATTGTTTTGAAGGTTAATGGGGCTTGAGGAGGCCTTGAATGGAGTCCTTGAATATCTTAAATAAATTTTCATAGAAACTTGTTTGTTAAAATTATTAAATTTTTCAATTTTAAAAACAAATATAATATATAATTAAGTCAAACTAAATAATATAAATTATTTAATAACTGTGGGATATATAATCATAGGATCGTTTTTCCATTTTGGATATACTTATTTTGAGTCAAATATATAATCAATTGGAACGATAGCCGTGCGTGTTCAACTCTCAATGTTGTGGGCTCAGGTTCGAATCCCGTGAGGGGATGGTCATTTTTGGTCCACCTCATTGATAAGATCCTAGGTTCGGTAGTCTATTTTAATACTATAATGGTTATTTATATCCTGTCGGATGCAATTCTATCTAACCATATAAGCAAAAAAAAAAAAGAAGGGGAATTTTTGATTATTTTAATAAATGCATAGAACTTACTCATGTAATAAGACTCAAAACATTTTGGAAAATAAGTTTAAACTAGAGGCATATATACACTCAGAGAGTGCAAACCTCCGCCGTCACAGGGTCCTTATGAGCCTTCGGAGGCGGATTTTTCACGACTGGGGCGGCGTAGAGGGACGGGGGAGGGTTCCCCTCGACGGAAATTCAAAGAGGAGAGCACAGCACAGAGACATCTATTAGCAGAGTAGGCTAGCTTGAAATATTTATTAGTATTTAGTTCATTTTGCATATTAAAAAGCACTTAGAGATGCCAAATTCATCACTTGTTCCTTTTGGCATTTCCAACAACTCCATAAAGTTTCATTCGAATCCGTTCAGAACTTTTTGAGTTATCCTGCTGACAACAAATAAACAAACCAACAAACGCCAGTGAAAACAATACCTCCTTCGGCGGAGGTAAAAATGTATAACAATGTAAGTACTAAGTGAATAAAGTCTCTTAATTCTGTAAAGCACTTTTTACCACTGATATCGATGGTGCAGAGTCTCCATAGTATTTATCGAGCTTAGCCTTTGTTTCAGCGATGGTTTTTTCTCGCAAAAAATAATGCTTGATGAGCACACGAAATTCACTTTTCTCCATTTTCTACACAATACACGAAGTTGTTTGTCTGTAAAGACTGTCAAACACAAACTAAAAGACCCAGCGTGTTCAAACTTTAACAGAAGTCAGCTGATAGATGCTTGTTGACAGGAGCAGTGTTGACAACCAAATTATATGGACGGAAATACAAAAAGTCACGGACTTATTGACCATCCCTCGTACTTAATATTAAATAATTGTATAACTTTATACTTTGCAAGCAAAAGAAGTATTCATAATGGGGTAAAAGTATTGATATATTATTTAAAAAAATTAGTTATGATAAGTATATGCGTCAAAATATTTATTTTAATATGTGATATATAATGTACATATATAAATATATTATAACATTTATTTTGAAGACAATATTATATATTTTATTTACAAAACTAAAGATTCACAGATTTGATTTCCTTTCTCGATATTATATTTGACTGATATTTGTCTTTCTCAACAAATAAATGTATGAGCTTTTTATCTTTACACTACCAAAATAATTTAGGTTTTTAGTGTGTTCCAATTGGTACATTATCATGCATGTAAAATATCTCAGATGGCTGAAATGCATTTCAAGCACATATTCCGTGATTCTTTTTAGTATGAAATGCTTGCATGTCTTGGAATACTATTATAAAAATCAGTCTTTTTGGAATGACATCTTGGACAAATATTTCTTTTAATTTCATAATTTCTGCTTATAAATAGCTATCATATCTGGACTGAATGTAACTTGTATTTTTTCAACAAGAATTATTTTATTATAAAAGGGACAAGGTTGCTTATGATAGGGAAGAGTGGGAAGGCGTGAACGGTCGAATTTATAATATTCTACCAAAATCGTTCAAGACATAAAACACGTACCTGGCAGATATTTGCAATTACATTTATTCGTATATTTAGACTTCTTTGGCATAAACAATTAAAAAGTACTATTCACTACTTTATCAAGACTAGGATCTGAAATATTTATGATAGATCCTAAAATGGTCCTTGTATCGTTATAAAAACAAGATCATTAGATAATATTACTCAAATGCTTTCTCTAATAGGACAAAGTTATCGAATAATTCATGGTTAGGCAAAAATATATTTCGAATAATCAAAGGTTCATTTGTATGTTATTTTGTACATGGATACTCTCCATTTTGAAAGCTCAGGTTCACTTCACGAGAGGTGTTAGATCAACCCCACTAAAAAAGAATCTTAGGTTTCATTGAAGCATCTTTAATACTATAATGTTTACTTATATTTACATCGATATTAACTGTCATTAAAATATAGGTACAAAACATACCGAAATATTTTTTTAAACCCGAAAAACTTTCAATCTTAGACTAAAATCGTAGCTTCCCGTTTGTTGAGTGTTTTATACTAATAAATACTGGGACACCTCTTTTCGCCTGGACCCGGGCCGAGCCGGGACTTAAACTTTTCAAGCCGGGCCGGGACTTAATATATATTGTCGTTCCTTCGACATTCTGAAGTGAGGACGTTTTTTTAGAAAATAATTTCCAAATAAAAAGTGACGACGTTTTTTTTTGGGAAAAGACTTTCCAAAAAACACACATCTCAAAAAAAGTGATGACGTATTTTTTTAGAAAATAATTACAAAAAAAAATTCAGAAAAAGTGATGACGTTTTTTTAGCAAATAATATATCGAAGATTCCTTTCTAAAAAAGCGTCGTCACTTTATGAATGACAAACGAAAGAAAATATGTAAGTCCCGGCCCGGTGTCTAACGACACCGGGACACTCGGCCGGATCGCTCAAAAAACTGCCGGGTCCCAGGCCGGGTACCGGTCGTTTCCTGCTAATAATGTATGTTTGAAAAACAAGGTAATTTTAGCTCTTTTCGTTATTGTATTGATACATTATTTAATAAAACTATGTTTTACATACAGGACTCGTTAATGCTATTCATGTATACATATTATAAAATAAAGTATTGAAGAAATAAATCCCCTATTATATTTGGGTAACAATCAAAGGCAAATATTAATGTCTCTCCAAAGAAATTTGAATAAACAAAAAGGGGGAGGGATAGGACGCACCGAATAGTAGGATAATATTACTCTTATAATAGACACTATATCCATAAAAATATATATTGACAATAAAGCAACGGAAATAAATAAAAGTCAAATTTGGAAAATGTATAAAAGAAGACAATTGTTTTTATATGAATTCAAATGGAAGGATTGGGGATAGGCTCCTAAGATATGTGTAACACAGAGTCCCTCTTATATAGACAAACAAGCATAAAACTTGATTGCTTCTCTTGTTCTATGTATGTAGCAACATATTTTACATATTGTATATATATATAAATATGTGCATACACACTCTTATCAACATATGACGAAAAGATCAGGAAGGATCAATCAAGTTGATGAGAGCCCTGTAGAATTTTTTTAAATATGCTATTATATCAGAGCAAAAGCTTTTCCTAAGCTTTCTTTCGATAAAGAAATATCTATTCAATGGAACTTTTTTAAACATGTATAAAGGTGTTTACTTGTGATATTATCTTTGGTTCTTGAAGGGAAATGTAAAATGTAAACCCTTAAATAAGATAAGCTCTGGGGCATGAAGCACATCATTTGCCTGTCTCGCTGGTAATGGATAGACGAAGACAAAGATGCAGTGGGGACTATAAAGTAATGTTACGACGACAAAGTCATATAGGCACAAAGATACACCACTTGTTAAAAAATCAACGGTTAACGAAAAAGGTAAATCTATTTATCGTTTTTCCTTATAATTTGTTCCATGACCTAAAATCTATTAAAGCCATTGGTGGTGAAAGCATTTCAATTTGTATGTATTTAAATGAGTTATAGAGCAACAAAATTGAAATAACTAATAAATACTTCTTTCTCCAATTGTATCTTGCATCAAGGTTTTAATTACTTAATAATTAGTTGTCTACTGAGGTACATTTAATAGTCTCTGTAATTGATTAATTCGTTAAGATATATAATTTTGATGCAGAGTGCTATATTTTATTAATAAGCTAAAAATATAATTCAATAACTCACTATCATCAGAATTTATGAAAGTCTTAAGAATAAAATGGAAATTGAAACAGGTGCCCTTAATGAAAATTGGTTCAAGGTGGCCTCTTCAAAGGCTTTATG
>CP045894.1:974242-996640 GCA_013387185.1 Caligus rogercresseyi
GGTCTGCTGGTAGGAGATGATGTCGTTGATATTCATTATCAAGACTTTTCAACAAAAAAAACTTTTGTGCATGGTACATTTAAATATTAGTATATAAATAAATCTTTAAAAAAACATACATAAAAAACCTTAGGTATCATCTAAAATTTAAAAATAAACATATCACAAAACATAAAACATAAATAAAACAATACCATGAATAAACTTGTCGGATCAATAAATAGTCTAATAAAACTTTAACATCCTCTTAAATTTTTAAAATGGCTGTAAGACTTCGTGGGAAATACTTAATTTCTTTTGACGCAAAAGTCCAAGAGTCATTAAAAGGAGAAGGAATTTTAGAGAAAGAGCTCCATATCTGGCAGCAGCTGCTAAAATGATTGCTCGAAGATCTTCGGAACTTAAAAGTCGCCGCTGGTCAGTTTGCTTGCTATTCGGGCTTTCGCATTTAATATAGCAAACTCGATTGCTTTTGAGACAACGGATTGGTTGGTTCCTCTTGTTTAGTCCAAACAACACAACTGCTTTAATTATATTTTCTTTGGACCTCTCCATTCCTTTCACGTTCAAAACAATGAATCGTTTAAGAACGGAGACAAAAGGACAGTCTACAAAGGCGTGTAGCGTGTTGTTATTCAACTTGCCACAGTCTTTGCAGTGTGTGTTGAATATTATACAGTTGGAAGAGATCTGCAGTTGAGACGTGAATTTTCTTCCATCATGTATTCCCATGAGAGACCGTTCTATTCTCAATGCCCAACTGTCCGGGAGTTTGAGCAGCCTTAGATAATTTCTGTTATTTTTTTAACCTCACCGTGACTACTCGGGAGCGTCATTTTTAAATGCCAGGGACATGGCATCAAATGCATTTTTGCTGCCCTTAATAGTGGGTATTTAAATCTCCCATCTTTGAATGGGTGTGCATGATGAGACGAATTTATAGACAAAGTGCCGTTAGCAATAGCCCAATCCTCAAGTTTATCTGGACTCTCAATATTCTTGAAGAAGAATGGCCTATGGGCATTTTGGCGAATGATGTCCACAGTTGAGTCACTGTTATAAATAGGGACGCAACTCCAAACAATTCTTTGAGCCGCTGCCCATACTTCAGAGAGTGTCCTGGTAACATTGTTTGTAAGGTCTGTACCAAACATTAATCTATTAAATAGATCGCTATGTGAGACAGAATTCCTCCATTCTTTTTCTGGAAACTTTGCCAAGTTGATAAATATTTTTATATATATTTTGGGTAAGATTGTTGAAAGTTTTGTCAATCCTCCCCGATAAGGAACCTCGGCCGCTTTATAGCTTCAATGTATCTCTTATGAAAGAGAACAGAGAGCCATTTTTTTTCTTCTTGAATAGCATTTTCAGCTATCAAGGGGGATACAGTGGCTTTGTACAAAACAATTGGGACGACCTGAGTATTGTAAAGATCAATCCTTTTCTGTAAATTAAACCCCCGCCATATGTTGATACGGTTGTTTACCCAAGAGGATATTTTGGCCCAGTTGTTGATGTGTATTCCTTCGGATCCCCACTCAATTCCTAGTATAGAAACTTTCCTTTTTACTTGGCATCCAGCTATACTTTTTTCTTCCAAGGGATCCCATGCCCCTATAGGAAGAATGAATGTTTTAGAGCGATTCAGCTCCAACCCAGATCTCTCCTTGAATTTTTCAAAAGCATTAAGTATGACTTCGATTCTCTTAATGAGCTGGTTCTCTGAGTTTGCTTCTACAGTTAGTGTGACATCGTCTGCGTAAAGATCGACAAGATGTCTTTCTTCTGCAAATTTAACGCCAAAACCACTGTATTTGCGAGTCAATAGGACCACTAGTTCTTCTATAGCTGCCACGAAAAGAAGAGGAGCAGAAGGGCAGCCCTGGCGACAGCTCTTTTTTAGTGCGATTGACTGGCTTTCTTGATCTCCAATCGAGATCACTGAAGATCCATTGAACAAGAGCGCTCGAACTGGATTGAAGAAGTACTTTGGGAGCAAACGTTTTACTGCTCGAAGAATCTGCACGTGAGAAATGGAATCAAACGCCTTTCTAAAATCTATACCTATAACAGCTCCAAATGTTTTTTTCTCCCTCACAGCCTCAATAGCCGCTTGAATATTGCGAGAAACGTCAGCTATATTCCTATGTTTTAAAAACCCTTCTGAGGCACCCCTATATTTTTGCTCAACTCCGGTTCCATTTTTTGGGCCAAAATACCCGAAAGAATTCTATAAGAATAGTTGAGGATTGTAATTGGCCTCCAGTGGTTGAAGTTCGTTCCGTTTCCCTTCTTGGGAACAAGAACAATTCTTCCCTTCGTAATGTGTTTAGGAAGTCTACCCCTCGCCTCCATCAACTCTCCCAATCGAAGAAGGAAAGGAGCTACTTCATTCGGAAAGAGAGTATAAAATTCTCCTACTATTCCATCAATACCGGAGGCCTTCTTATCTTTTAATTTTTTCTTAATATAAGAAATGATGCAGTCTTGAGTGAAGATTCTGCATTTTACGAAGCTCTTTTTCTTTGGAAAGTCAATCCTGTCGGCTTTAACCACTTCCCGAAAGCGGTTATAGAAGTAGTGTAGAATGTCATTAGGCTTAGTAATCTTTTTGCCTTCATGATGGATCACACTTATGGACATAGCAGAGCACTTATCGCGACTTTGTAAATTCTTTAAACGTATGTTTGACTGGTTTTCTTTAGAAACTTTTTCTGCCATCTCAGCCTCAACAACTTCCGCTATCCTATAGGAATTGAACACCTCAGAGGAAAAAGTTTGAACAAACAGGGAATGATTGCTGAGTAAACTATTAATTTTTGATTCATTTTCCATCCTACGTTTTCTGCAATTTGATATATAGTTCGAGGTTGTGATGCGTATTACCCGGGTAAATGTTGAAGCTATCTCTTCAGAGGATGAAGAAGCAGTAAAACTTTTGATTAAGTTTTTTCTCATTTTTTCCCTAAATTTATTATCTCTCAGAACCCATTTTGGAATTTGAAAGGCTTTAGATTTCCATGGAAATTTAAACCTAATTCCAATATGTGATGATCAGAGAAAGGCTCAGGCCTATAAATAGCACTTTTAAATTGATACAGGATTGAAGAAGATATTAATGCCAGATCAATTCTAGAAGATTGTGATCCTCTCTTCCATGACACTAATTCACCGGAACATAACTTTTTAGCGCAATCAATGAGACCTAACTTGTATATCAATGAGTTTAATATTCCCCAATTAGGATACCTAATGCTATTTTTTTCTAAATCTACATTTAGATCCCCAATAAGAATTAATGGGAGAGTGTTGAAAGGCTTAGAGTCTATAATAGATTGAAAAAATAATGATGATTTTACGTTGGGCCATATGCATTTATAAGGCAGAAACTCATGCTATTGGAGGAGATATATATCTTATGCCATTCGCTCTCCTGAGAGTATTCATCGATGCATTCCACTTTGGTTTCATTGTTGTCTTTACAACAAACTTTGATTACCTAATGGTCAACAACTGTAGAGATTGAGATTGTAGATACATATCGTATATATATAATAATACACGCAAAAATAGCTCGTTCGAGGCTTAAATATTGGTGAACTTGTCAAATGCCCTGAACTTAATATAGGAAGAAAAATGAATGATAAGTTGTTCCTTTTGATCTTATTGCATTTGTACCAATTATTGGCTTAAGAAGGGCAATACAATGTACGAAAATGTACAGTTTGGAGTTTATCCGGTAAAGCAGGCGTGCGTTTTTCTTTATCATAAATTATTTAAATAATTCGTGCTAGTTAAAAGTGCTAATTAGTTAATGACCCTGTCATTACGACAGGAAAAAACCCGATTCGGGAGACCCCCCAGAGAAACCACCAAAGCCGAAAAAGCTCACGGAATGGACTTCTTCGGAGACCTCCAAACAACCTAAAATTAATGAGGTCCTTGCTCAAAAGAAAAACCCTCCCAAAAATGCTGAAAAGCATTTAAACCTCACTTCAACACGGAATACGTCGAGTGCTCATCGAAAGATGGACGACAGCTCGAAAAATCCCGAAGAATCATTTAGTAAACAAGCAGGACAAGAAGAATAAGACAGCAGTGAAAAACAACAATACAACTCTGTTACGGAGAAAGGAACCCAGGAATGGAATCCCTTCACAATTAAAGACCGTAAGCTGAAAGAAGAAGACGAGGTCAATAACGAGAATGGTTGGTTCCAAATTCCACTTTATGTATCAAAGGTTGGAGGTGGAAATCGAATGACCTACAAAGATATGACCTTCACAAACGCAGCCCGACTATGGACAGAAGTATTAGGATTGGAGCCAGAAGATTTGGATTCAATGTGCCTAAGACTCCCGCATCGTCCTCTCTTTACATCTGTTAGAAGAGTACAGAAAGAACAACTTATTTCAAATGTAACACTTCCCTGCAACATAAAATTATTCGATAAAGATGGTAATTCTTATGATGCTAGGGTTGAATCTAAGGAACTGATGAAAGTAATGGATGTGTCAATTCCGTTCGAAATTCGAATACCAGAGGTTAAAGGCATCGTATCACCCAAAGTGGTCAAGCACTGCGTTGGACTCTTCGCCAAAGTTGAATCCTACGAAAGGCTTCATCAAAAAACCGAAGATAAATTTGCATTATACAATGCAGAAATAGTAAAGAGCTGGCCCGAGGCAGTTAAAAACAGAGTCACTTCTCATACCCCACACGTCATTGTAAAAGTTATTGGCAGCCCGAAAAACATCCCTTGCTATCTCCCAATCGATCAAACGATTCGACCTCTACATTTTACTGGAAAACCGAAGCAATGTTCACAATGTTATAAGTTTGTTTATTTCGCGAATGAATGTGCCAAAAAAGAAAATCTCCATCCGAGTATAGAAGATGGCTGGCACGGCGAATGAATAGGAGAGATCAAAACGGAGAAAAAATACCCGTCACAGTTAATACGGACGAGCCAAAAAAAGAAACGGCAAAAGTAAATGAAGAAATTACTCCAAGCAGTCCTGACTGCACAGAAAAAAACACGGAAGGAAATCAAAAGCCTGCAACAAACGAAGAAGCACCAACGTCTAGGAGCCAAGCTGAACTTGAAGCTCAAGAAATTACTCTACTTAGTCCCGACTACCCAGTATGTAACAGGGAGTTGCCAATCAAAAATCCTCAACCGAGGAACAATATTAACGCTAAGGACCCAAGTTGAACCTGAAGATCAAGAACCAGATGCCTCAGTGACGGAAAAGAACAGTGGAGAAGAAGAAGAAGAAGGAACAACAACTGATGCAAGTGAAGGACCGAATCCAACAGAAGGAGATACAAAAGTAAGCCCCAAGTTCCGCTCAAAGAAGAAAAGAAAAGACAGACTTTCGTCCGGCGGAGGAATGAGCGGTGATCACAAGAAACCAAGAGAGCAAGAAGAAGGTAATGCCACTTAATATTATTCAAATGAATGCGAATGGGCTATCTTCAACAAGAAAAGGGGAAGCTCATCAAATACCTGAATATGATCAATTATCCAGACATAGTTTCCATATCAGATACGCGGCTTAAAACCTCGGAAAACTTTCTTTTCTTAGCCCTACATATAAATTGATAACATCAATTGCAAAAGTAAATGATCAAGGATATCCATCAAGAGGAGTGGCCATTCTTGTCCGTCCCACTTTTGAAATTAAAAAATGTTTTCGGACAAGAGGGGGACATGCTTTTAACGCGTATACATAATAGCGATATAGATTTTTATTTTTTAAGTGTATATATTCCTTCAGGCGACAAAAAGATTTTAAACATAAATTTAGAACCTTTAACATTGATCCTGAATACGACAACGTAATTGTTGCGGGCGACTTCAATGGGCAGAACAAAAAAATAAAGACTACACCTCTTCCTCTGGCTTTAACCAATACATCGGAACTTGTAAAATGGAAGGAACATAATTGCATGAATGACATGGCGGAAATATTAAAAAAAATCCAGCCAACATATATTAGAAAGTATAACAACTACGTATGTATGAGTAGAATTGACAAATATATATATCAAACTCCCTGCTATGCCATAAGGTTCAGCTTACGAGAATAACGTCCAACGGGTTGTCGGACCATTTCTTCCTTCGGGCTACTCTTAAGAAAGACAGTGTCCTTAAAAGAAGATCCAAATGGAAATTAAACAATAGCCTATTAGGGAAGGAATGTGTCTTAGAACACCTAAAAGAAGGAATAAAAAAGCCAAAGAAGACATAAATGCAGGTTGGACGGTAAGAGAGTCCTTAGATCAATTCTATAGATCCGCAAAAAACATTTTGAAATCAGCTGGCCAAAAGAAGCTCGTCAGAGGATATGTAGGGAAAAATACATACGCTCACGCATGCAACAAGCAGAAGACACTGGTCTTCAGGTAGAGCTAGAAGAAATCATGGAATACAAAATGCATGGAGCGAGAGTCCGTTCAAGGATTCTTATCATAATACAAAATCAAAAAATTGAATCTTCTTAAGTATTTTGAGAAAAAACATGGAGGAAGAATAACGGATGAAATTCATGTAGGCAATCAAAAAGCTACATCAACAAGAAAAACATTAGACAACATTCAGCAATATTATCAAAACCTCTACCAATCAAAAATAATTTTAAATGAATTAGAATCGGAAGATTGTCTTTCAATAGAAAAAAATAATTTAATCAGAGTTTTTACGAAAGCCGAGGTGGAAAACTATATAAGACGAAGCTAAAGTACAATAAGGCTCCAGGACCCTCTGGATTAACAAATGAGCTTTATAAAGAACTAGAGGCATGTATACACTCAGAGAGTGCAAACCTCCGCCGATCTCCACCAAATGAATCACTTAGTCTTTTTGTCATTTCCAACCCTCTACGCACTGTCCTTTTAACTCTACATACTGTTCTTTTAACTCTACACACTTGAATAATAGGGGCGTTCCAGTTCATCAAAGAGGAGAGCACAGCACAGCAATATCTATTGGCAGAGTAGGCTAACTTGAAATATTTAGTAGTATTTAGCTCATTTTGCATCTTAAAAAAGCACTCAGAAATGCCAATTTTAATAACTTGTTTCTTTTGACATTTCCAACAACTCCACAAAGTTTCATCCGAATCCGTTCCGCACTTTTTGAGTTATCCTGCTGACAAACAAACAAACAAACCAATGCAGTGAAAACAATACCTCCTTCGGCGGAGGTAATTACCCGAAATAGCAGAACCCCTGGCAGACCTTTTTAATGTATATTTTTATGGAAAAGGACCTAATAAAAAGGCAAAAAAGGGCGTAATAACTCTTTTCCCAAAATAAATAAAGACCCGCAAGACATCAAAAATTTGAGACCAATAACTTTATTGGACACAGAATATAAAACCAAATTGCGTTACAGGGAGGACGTTCTCCAAGATAGGCTTTAATCTTTTTGTTAAGCACCCACTGTAAATTTTATATTTTGTGTCCAATAAAGTTATTGGTCTCCAATTTTTGATGTCTTGCGGGTCTTTATTTATTTTGGGGAAAATAGTTATTACGCCCTTTTTTGCTTTTTTTAGGTCCTTTTCCATAAAATATTCATCAATTTAATGTATTTTATATTACCCTGTATTGATGTGGCCAATATTAAATAAAACATTGACCGGAAAATATGCTTTTTTGATTGCTTTTAAATTTTGTATAGTGTTGTAATTTAGGTATTTAGATACTTTTCAACCGAATACATAAATCCTTCATAAAAAGTATTATTTGCATTTGAAAAGGAATAAAGGCATTCCATAAAAGTATTCAAATACATAGCTCTCCTTATAACTCTAGTTAAAGTCTCCTTGAAACTGAAATATGCATAATAGCCTCCAAAGAGCGAAACCATTTCTCAATCAACGAGAGTGCTTTCATATTTTACAAATGTATATATACCAACATGTTTTATAGGCATTTAACTCCAGGAATCCCTTAATTAATCATTCAAAAATCAAGAAAGTGTATTTGAGTTATTGAGTAGTTTTTTATGCATATGCATTAGGATATGAATTTCTTGTAGTAGGGCCTTTCTAAATGCATATTTCGGGAGAGAGGAAACATTTCTGCATATGTATAAGTATTAATCAAATATATGTTTTTGCAAGAGTTTAATTTTAAAGTTGATGAACAAGTATTATACATATTTTTTAATACATTTATAATCTAAATTGATATTCTTAGATGTGACTCTTATAGAAGGCTCTTTTTACTTAAATCAAACGAATAATTAAATTGTTACTTGCCAGAAGTGGGTTGTTACCCTTGCGGTTCATTGAGAAACAAGGATATTTTTTTGGGCCAAATAAATAATGGATATCAAATGTATGTATGAATAGATGGTGATGAAATCGCAAAATTTATGAAGCAATTATGGCAATAAGTGTTACAGAGACTTTTCCTCTATTTTTTGTATGTATATTTTAAGAGCTAATAGAAAGTATCCTCCGTGACGGTTTTTGAATTCTCTGAGAGCTCTGTTGTTCAACGGTTCTTCAACTCTCTGCATCAATAGAATTAAAGCAATTTTATTTTTGAGGGGGAGAAGCTGTTGGCAACCGTGTCTGGCTCTTCTTCTTCTTTTCGTTGTGGCCATGGAACAGTTTTGAAGAACCCTTATTAGAACGGGGGCTTGGCTTAGGAGGGAAGAAATATTAGTTGATTTTAATGCAGATAATGTCACTCTTCTGGTGGAAAGAAATTCATAAGTCCACTGGATAAGATATTTGAAATAGTGCTCTTCTTCTTTGGTAAATTCTCTAAAGGATCAAGGATAAAAATAAATAACGAGGAGACCTCAATTTTGTCGATAAGGTATTGGTCCTTTTTGATTTCTATATAAGTCGGAGAGTGGTTAGTAGTTTCGAAAAGTTTATTTATTAGATATTGATTGGGAGGGAGGTGGGTCTGGTGAGTCGAATTGTGCACAGCGGTTCTCTAACAAAGTACATAACATACGATAAACCAGTAAGTGTTATCCACTAGAGGTCAATTTTTTTGCCTAAAGATCCCCAGGAGGATTCGTAAAGTTTAGTTTTATTCTTCCCGATCGGCACGCATCTCCAAACCTTTGTGAAGAATCTTCAATTATCCTATAAAAATCTATGTCATGTATAAATTTAGTCTCAATGATTTTTTTAATAATACTTTTATATCCGTTTTATGATTGATGTTTGAAACCTTTCAATATAAGTATTATCTCATTTTAAAGTTGAATTTCGAATTTTACATGAATATTTTGACCAGTTATCAAAAATAACATGATTGTCTAATATTGTTGTTAAACTTAAAATGTTGTATAATGCTTTAAATTTATATAGTTTTTTAAAGGACTCTGTTGCAAAAAATATCACATAAAGATAATTTTTTATTTCAACCAACAGTTATACTACATTCTTATATAGACCTATGGTTATGAACAAATTACAAATCTAATTTCTCTTTCCCTGGTATAATATGGTCCAAGCTGTATGGATCTAAAAACCATAATTACTAAAGTTTCATGAAATCTATCTGAAATATATAGATATCACAATTTCTTTGATAAATAGGTAAATGTAAAAAGTTCTTAAAGTGTTTTTACATATAAGGAGCAAAGTAGATTGTTTACAGTATTTGAAACTAGACTTGTTTTAGGAACATTAATATTCAAGCCAGAATCTTTAACCAAAGTTTTTATTATTTTTAGACTTTCATCTACACACTTTTCTGTTTCTTTAGTGGTACCTGAATACAAAGTAGTAATATCATCTGCATAGGCTTGTATTTTGTTACTTACTGGGCCAAAACTGATTCCTTTTAATTTCTTTGGAAGAATCGATTTTCCTAATGAGTTGATCAACAGCTAAAATGGAAATACTGGGAGCCAGAGGATCCCCTTGGGGTCAACCTCTTTTAATTTAGAAGCTTTGACCCTTCTAAACGTATGTAGTGTAAATTTCACTTCAGAAAAGTATTGACCTCTGCAACACAAAAGTGGTTCCGTTGGTTCTCTACAAAGCTTCTCCGTCTCCTTTGATAGCGGAAAAAACCATCTTAGATGAGAACAATTGGCTGGCTGCCTTATTTCACAGGAGGCATTTACCAACTATTAAAAAAAGAGAGGTCTTGTTGAAGGAGGCTTAGTTCAACCCGTTACAATCATTCCCAAAATATATTTAAAATATTTCTTAATTCAGCGAAGCATCCTTTTTGTGAATGGAGGCGTTGCGTTTTGTGTAATGAAATTTATCATTGGCTTTTGTTTGGCTCTGAGCTGACAAACGACATTACCTCTAGCCTTTCGGTTACTTGGGGCTGTGCCTAAAGAATCATTTCGAAAAATACAACAATGTTTGAAAAGGAATCCATTATTGATATCATAAGATATAATTATTCAATTTTTTTAAAGAATTTGGGATCTACTGAGGATCTCAAGAAACTCGAAATCCAAAAGGGTTAACTATCCACAACTTACATCACCATGACTCTCTTAATCTGGGAAGATTTCGGTTTCCCTTGCTACGGGCGGTAAATTATCATAATGTGCTAAAGCCCTGTTTTTTTAAATTAACTCCCCTTGTGCAGTTGGGATTGTCGGAGTGCAATCTCATTTGCGATAAATCTTACAACTCCTGGATCTTCCGAGAGAGAGGAATAATCGTATCCGGCATTCTTTTAGCTGTATAACGGACGGAAGAAATTTTACTTCACAGTTACTGATTTCAGCAAATCTCCTCAAGTTTTTCCGCCCTTGCAAAGACTATGGGATTATTTTTAACTCTAAATTTCACGCCTTTGCAGAGTGTCGATCTGTAGACATATTGGTGATATTCATCTAACTAAATGTAAGGGGAATGGATGTACCTAACGCTGGAAAGTACTGCAAAGACTCTATTTCATTTGGCCTTTCAAGTCAAACGGCTTCCACGAGGTCAAAAGCGATTAACAACGCTCTACTTAGCGCCAAAGCCCTAGTGGCAAATAACCTAACAATGAATCGTCCCCTGCAGCCCCTGGACATTAGGTCAATATGTATATCCGCCTCCGTTCGATTTGCTGCATTGGACCTCCGGATCCCTTCGGTCACGGACAACCTATGGACACTATCTGGCGATTCGGTCAAATATGCCCCCTCCCTTTCCATCGTCTTAAGAGATGCCTTAAAATCACTTGTAAAGAAAATATAAAAAAATCAATAATCTTTTACACCTCGTTTTTAGTGTTTATGTTTAGAAAAGTTTAAATATTAGTTTTGGATAGTTAATGAATATGTTCATGTAAGATGCTAAGATTATGAACTATTACATATATATATATGTTGTATTTTTTACTTATTAGCATCTGTTTTGTATACATATTTTATCGTAAGCTGTTGAATAAAAAATTGTGAATGAAATCCCAAATCCTATAACTTTTATAAATTTTTTAGCTGTACATTAACCTCGAAAGGGAATTATACTAAATCAATCAATCGAGTAAATTGAATTAATATATTCTTTTTCGTATGTGAGGCAGTGAATAGATTTGTACACAATCAAATTAGAGTAATTTATTGTCGAAACCGTACTGAATAATAATGTAAAAGGTAGGCAAATATTTGCATTCAATTCCTATTTGTAAGAATTTTGTTTTGTTGGGTATACACGTAAGAATATATACATTTATAGTGGTAGTTATAGGTACGTCTTGGAAAGAGAATATAATATGAGCATGCCTTGTTTGAAAATACAACTATTTGGAGGGAAATATATAGACCTTGCTTATGTGTAAAAGAAAGAGTAATGTTACATTTTTTAAGAATATCAAGAAACGTTTTTCAAAGCAGTTTAGTATCATATGTTTACACTAAAAAAATATTTCGTTTTATATTTTGTTTTTTTCGTAACTGTCTTAAGAATAAGTTTTTTTATCTGCTACTTTCCAATGTATTCTTATATTTTTACACTATATGGATTTTAGCTAATAAATAAACATCTTAACCATTAAAAAAATATTTCGTCAAACAAATTTAAATAAAAGTAAATTTCATCACATGATATAATTATAATTGTTTGAGCTGAATTAACACAGAAGTAATAATTTTTTCAAGCCGGGACGGGACGTAAATATAGAATCGTATGTCGCATGGGAAAAACGATTTAAAGTTTGTTATACGTCAATACAAAAAAAAGAAACGTTTTTCAAAACCGTTTAATATCATAGGCTTATTGTAAAAAATATTACATCGAACAAATTTAGATACAAGTAAATTACATCACATGATAGAAACGCTTCTATCAAGCTCATTATGTAAGTGTGCTCAATAATTGGGGCACAAGTTCGACTGCTCAAGAGATGGGAAGGTCAACATTGATCAATCTAATTTGAAAGATATCAGGTTGGATCTGATTTGGTTATCTAATTTAGATTATATAATGCTTATTCGTATCCTCAAATAAATAAATAAATTTGTTGTAAAAATATATACAGGGTGCGACAACATAACTTCCTTTTTTCAGAAGGCAATAAAACAAGATGTATAAATAAGAAAGGTTTTAATATTGTTTCATGATTTTAGTACATAGTTTTGTTTCACATAGTTTTGAAAATCACATCAGATAGGTGACGTCCCCCATTGTCCATACACTGTATATACCGATTTTGGGTGTTTGCCATGACCCTCAATAGTGTATCAGCGGGTATATTGGCAATTTCTTCTCTGATGCCCATCGATGACCTTGAAGTGTGAGCCGTTGCTCCATCCTGCTGAAACCAAATATCCCCTTGGTCCAATTCGTTAATTCGTGGAAGGAAAAACTCCTCCAACATGTTGACATACCGCTCTGAATTCACTGTCACTGTTCCCTATACAGTATATACAGTGTATGGACAATGGGGGACGTCACCTATCTGATGTTATTTTCAAAACTATGTGAAACAAAACTATGTACTAAAATCATGAAACAAAATTAAAACATTTCTGATTTATACATCAAGTTTTATTGCCTTCTGAAAAAGGAAGTTATATTGCCGCACCCTGTATTTAAATACGTTGTGTTTTCTTTCTTAATTTTAACTGGATTTTTAAAATCCCTCTCGCTTATATTCCTTTTAAAAATGATATAAGTTTGTGATCGTAATGCAATACCAAAATTGATGAAACACAATTTGAAGTAGAAAATACACTACACGATAAAAACTAATGTTTTTTTCTCTTTTCCCGGAGCAAACCCTAAGTATAACCCTAATTTATTTTCAGGTCAATGTAACCATGTATTGCCTCTATACATTTTCCCCTCTAGTATAGTTTTATACGTATGTGCCTTCGTCAGCAATTTATAATATTTTTTTTTCTGAATGATCTGCTTACTATGCAAATAAATATCTTTTTAAAGCATGTAAAAATGATTCATACGGAAGTCTTATCTTTTGCATTGATTTTTGTATATGAAAATAAAGGGGCAAATACTATATATCGTATCTAATATTTCATGGTTGAATAATTATAGGCAATATTCATAGCTATGTATGCATTCGATTGGAACATTAGTTTAACTTTGTTTTGTATTTCATTATAAGCTTTTCAAAGCTGAGTACACAGTCAAGCTTAATATTTTCTTGCCTTCTAATTTTTTGATTAAAATAATAAATAATGAAAACAGATATGTTTTCCCAAATTTGGTAGACATTTGAAAAATCTTTGTTGTCTCATTATTATCTTTGCTATTCATACATTTTTGCATTTTTGTGGTACTATCTTGCGCTATCTTAAAGATGTAAATATACAGGGTTAGACAGAATTAGTGAAACATTGGATTGTAAGTACAAAATCTTTCTAAATATGAATCTGAAAGGTTTTGTTATCATATGAAATTATGTTCCACGGACATTTGTACATCTGCGTTGTTGTTTTCTCAGTTTTTTTATTTAAAATAACGACGAAATGGACCTTGAAAGCAAGCGAACGGCCATCCTCAAGCTGTTGGACTCTGGCCAGTAACACAATACTTTCATGAACATGCTTGGCGTAAGCCGAACCTTCATCTTGCATACCAAATTTTTTTCAAAGAGACTGGTAAAATCACAAGGAGGCCTTGACAAGGAATGAAGCGATCAGTGAGGACACCAAGGCTGACCAAGGCCGACCAAGGCCGTCGCTGGCAAATTACTTCAAAGTAGACCTAGACATGAAGCTGTTCAGGTATAGGAAGATACATCTACTAAACGAGGCCACCAGGGTCAGGAGGAAGGCTAGATAAAAGTTGGTTCTCAATGGTAACAGACAACCCTAATGTCGTTTTGATCTTCTCTGATGAGAAACTTTTTTGAGACCACAAAAAAGTTCAATCCTCAGAATGATCGTATATTGTTCAGGAATGCCTCCAAGATCCAAGAGAATACCAGAAATGTCTACCGGATGCAGAAGCCGGCATCTGTGATGGCCTGGGGGGCCGTGATCTCCAATGGCAAGAAACCATCCTTGCTCCGGATTCCAGACGATGTTAAAATCAACAAAATCGAATACTTGGACGTCCTGCAGACCAAAGTATTCCCGTGGATCCAGGAAAAGTTTGGTGGAGTCCCTATCTACTTCCAGCAAGATGGAGCTCCGACCCATATTGCAAAGATTGTGCAGGACTAGTGTGCAGCCAATTGTTACCACTTTTGGAGCAAGGAGCTTTGGCCTCTTACATCTCCTGATTGGATCCCCCTTGACCTTGCCATGTAGGGGATAGTGTGGAGGAAGGCCGATGCTAAACGAAGGGTCAGTAAGACCATCTGATGGCCACAGCTGAGGCTGCCTGGAACAACATTCCCGAGAAATTGTGCGTAACAGTTGCACTAGGGTGGTCAAGAGACTTAGGGCTTTGGTTCGAGCAAATGGTGGACACGCGGAATTGTTTGTAATAAACATTTTAGAGCAGTTTGTTGTCAACAAAATTTACAAAATAGTATATTCGCTAAATTATGTATTTTGGGAGCTATTACGTCATTTCCATGTTTCACTAATTCTGCCTAACCCTGTATACTATATATATATATATATATATATATATATATATAAGAGAGAGAGAGAGAGAGGGACAGAGAGATATGGAATATTTAAAAAAAAAACATATTTTTAAATCAAATGAACTCTTGTAAAAATATGAATGTTTTTTACAAACATTACAAAGTCATAATACTTAAAAGTTCATGGATTTTGACATTTACAAATATTTTATTGTATTCATGAGTTATAAACCATTTAGAAATTCTTGCTCATCACATGGTATACCAACCAAATTTTCAAGAGTAATATTTGATGTTGAAAAACAATAACATTAATTGCTAGGTTTATCTTTTTTTAATTGCATTCAAAACCAAAACATATGAAATAAGCTACAAAATAATAAATAATCAAGAAAAGTTTAAAAAATTATTAGTAGTTACAGCCAAATATACTACTAAATTTGTGTAAAAAAAAAAGAATTAAAAACAATTTATTTTTGTAATAAAATATTACTTACCAAGAAACATTTTTTTATCTTTGCCTCTCATTCTAACTATCTTAAGACCACTACACTACCAGAGGGGTCTTCTAACATAAACAGCATCCCTTAAGCGACATAAAAGCAAGATATAAATTAATAATCATAAGACTCCTACGAATACAAGATAGCCCCTTAGTCCCCCCCCCCCCTGTTCTTTATTCTCTTCCTGTAAGAATAACATATTACAATTTGGGCATCCCTTTGAACCCTTTTCTCCCTGTAATTCATTGTCCCCTCTGAGAATAAGGATAAATGTGGAATGGAGGAGGTGTGTGCGGGTGTGGATAAAATTGTCTTTAGGACAAATAATAATAGAGGGTTGTATAAAGAAAGTATATACAAAAAAGGTCAATGTCTTTATTGGATCAGAAAAAGGAAAATAGAAAAATGTTCATACCTATTTACAAATGGATATATATATATATATATATATATTAGGGCTGTTCTTATTTCAAAAGTTTGAAATGTTAGCATCATTGTGGATTTCTGTTTCTTGTGATAAAAGAAGACGTGAAAGTTCGAACAAAATCGGTCAACATTACGGTACGCTCAACGGGTCAAAAAGTTTTAAAAACTTATGTATAATTTTTTTTTGCCATTCGATGGCCGTTAAAGACTTTAATTTTATGCTATTTTAAAACAATTTTACTACCAAATTTAGGTTTGCTCGCAAGAATTCCAAAGAAATTTTTATTTGTAATGTTTTTACTGAATTAAACGAGAAAAATACTTTAAGTTTCAAATGCAAATACATTTTGCACGTACTTTCCAAAAAATTGATCCTTTTATGAAAATACAATTACCATTTTAGCTGTTAGTGTTACCTGGATATGAGAAAGAAAAAAAAGGCGAAAAAAAAAATTACTATTTTTTTTTACTTCTATCCTGCTGGGCCAGTTGAGCGGGTATTTCCATATTTTCGATTTTTTTCAGAGTACGTGCAAAAATGTATTTGCTATTTCTCTTAAAGTATAGCGATTTTAGAGCAGCCAAACATATCAAATGAAAGCTTGGTACACCAGCTTAATATTGGTATACTAAATCATGTCAATTTAATAAATAGAGAGTATATATTATTTAAAAAATATCTCGCGTACAAATGACGCATATAATATTATAATGCGTCAGAAACAAAGTAAAATTTTGAGAGGATACTTTGACGTAAATCTAAGAAACACATTATTATTTTTTTTTTCATAATCGATAAAAGATAGGTCAATACAGGCTCTGAATCATATGATGTAAACTCAGATGTCTGCGCAACGAGGTCAAAGTTTTAAAAATTTAGTAAAAATATAGTTTTCCGCAATTTCTTGAAAATCTGGGCGAACAAGTCATCTTCTACAATAGTGAAGTTAATTTACAAAAAAGCTATGAAATATGCTATCATTACACACTCCATTTTTTCTTTGTTTTTACTAAAACATTTTTTATTAAAAAACATCAAATATACGTCTGGTAATGATTTCCTTTAAATTAATAATTATTTTTTTTCTGTAATACCATTTTGAAGAAATTTGCGGAAAACTATATTTTTACTAAATTTTAAAATTTCGCGTTGCGCAACCTCGTAATGTTGACCGATTTTGTTCAAACTTTGTATGTCCTTCTTTTATCACCAAGAAACAGAAAATCCATGTTGCTAACATTTCAAACATTTAAAATATATAGATATATATTATATATATATATATATATATATATATATATATATATTTATATATATATAGTGTATTACTCAATTCAACTTTTTTATTTGAATTGGTTTGTCCCCTTTTTTGTTAGTTCGAGTTGAGTTTGCGGATTTTAGAAGGCTATTTTGAAGTAAAGCTTTAAAGGAAAGTGGCGCATCAAGAGCTTTTGTTCATATTATGATTATTTCTTGGCTTCCTTTCGTTTTATTTATCCGCTAGAGGTGTTGATGCAGCTAAGTAAATACGTACGTTGGAATTTGGGATATATCAAGTACCCTTGTGACGTATTAGTGACGCGGACTTAAACAATTATTTCAATAACATTGTCATGTCTATTATTTATATTGCTCCGCGGAACTCTGCGCTCAATACTCTACATTAAACCTCACCTAGATTATATGTAGATCATTAAAGTAAGATCATATGTGTTCTAATACAGTTGCCTAATACACTGAAATATTATTTATCGTTGGGGAAAAAAGTTAAAAAAGTAGTAGTAAAAGCAATTATTTTAATATATGTGATGAATGAGATAAAAAAAAACTGATATGACGCCATATTTTTTAAATTTTCAAAGCGAACTCTGCTGGACAAAAAGAAAAAAGAGACTCAATGAAAATATTTCCAAGCTATCTGCCCCGATGCACTACTTTACTTTAAGGCTTTAGTTTGTAGTTAATTAATAATAGTTACATTAATTCAAAAACAAATTCATCTATTTTAAATTAGGTAGTGCAATGGCTCAGTGTGTTAAGGCGTGTTCAACCCTCAATGTTGGGGTATAGGTTCGATTACCGAAGTGTAAAGGTGTACTATGGTCAACCTCATTAATAAGATCCTAGATTTAATAGACTAATTTAAATATTTTTTAATAAGATATAAAAAATATTATTATTTTTCATTCCTCAAGGACAAAATTAGTGATTGATAAACTGAGGACTTGTGTCAGATTAGTCGGCATGTAAGGGCTGAAAAAAGTATTCATATAATAGTGTATTTATAAGGTGGGATTTCAATTAATGTGTTAGCTGACCTGAATAACTTCATTTTAGGGTCAACGCCATAGCTAATAATAAGTTAGTGCAACCAGTCATTTATAAATGGAGTATAACACATAAAAGGGTGAAGATATATATATACATATATATATATATATATAATTTTTATATATGTACGATATGAAATAATGGAGTCCTATGACTTGAGTAATAATCCCATACTTTTTTTCTCTATACATATAATGGCCCTTCTAAAGCATATATGGCCATTTCATTTTTCTGTAGAATATTTAGTATGCATTTATAAGTAATGGACACAGTAGATTTTTAAATATAAGTATTTTGGCCTATGAAAATTCTTACATAAATGCATTCGTCCTCAATTCGTCAGACATTTTTTTTTATTGCAAAAAAGTAATTATCTTTTGCAAAATAACAAATACAATTTATGTCCGAATTGTTTGATTTAAAAAAAGTACAATTTATGGCTTTCATTATTTTCTGGATTGTCCAGTCCTGATATCCCATAATAAAAAGTCTTGTTTCTAGTAGATTCTTCTAAGATTAACCAAAAGGCTTAGAATCTTAACACTCATATGAGCTTTTAAAACTAGAAACACATCAAAACAACAGTAATGTGGGTTTAATTAAAGATCCAAGAAAACAACAATTTTAGTTTCTTCCAAAAACGTAGAATTTTGAGCAATTGTAATTTAAATTATTACCGTAATAAATCAATCTCAAGATTGACTGCCTTATTTTTAGGATTGGAAGAATGATATATATATTTCTAGGAATTATTTCTAGGAAACTGAGCAAAAACTATTCATTTTGGATTGGTAATACATTTATCTATTTTTGTCTACATCTCATTGAAAGAGAGATAATATATTTCTAATAATAAATGCAACAACCAAATAAACATTAGCTGTTTCCTTGAGCAGGACAAGCTACTTCATTTAATGTATATTAATATGCAATATTAAAAGAGTTCATTAAAGATATGGATCGATGTCTATAATAGGAATCACATAATGTTTTACAGAATTAGATTATTATATCGGAGTTGATTCCCCCAAAAGTTAAGAGTGAATTAATACTTAATTTCATAACGGCAAATATTTTTCATTCCCTCTATTTTTATTTCACGCAATCACATTCTAGAAAAAAGTCCAAGTGTGATATCCTTAAATATATAATACGGATTCAAAGTTTTGAAACTAATTTTCGTAGGTCTGTCCTCGAGAAGAAAGCGCATATTTGAACAAAAGCAAAAATGAAAGTCAAGTCCATGCTAGCTTCATTATTTTATGACTTTTAAAATGTTTTCTACTGAAACAAAGCAAATATTTTATGAGGACTCTCATATATATATATTAATCTAGAGTCGAACATCCATATAATCAAATTTACTCCAAGGACGAAAAGATATGTCTAATATATACATATTTTCTGGAAATAAGAAAACCTTTTAATAATTATGCGTAAAGCTTGTGAAAAACAATGTTTTATTAGCCAAATTAAAGTAAATATACTTTATTTCATTTCAGTGTTCTAAAAAACTACTGGTTAAATCATATTGCTTTAAAATTGAGGTAAATATCTACGTAACCATTTACAAATAAGCACTATAGTTTATACTTGACATGTATGATCATATGAAATAATGATATAAAATGAAGTAATTACAAATGAAATGTTTTTAATTTAATTGTATTTATTTATTTTGTAATAGTCTTTTGGAATAAATGTATTTTATGATATATTGTTAGGCTTGTTTGTTTGAGGATAGGATCCAAGAATAAAAATTGAAGTCGAATCTTGAATCCAGGGCGGAATCGAATGAACGATCTTTGCCTAATCACAAGAACACCACAACCATGTTGTTGTCTGATTCTACCTCGGGAAGGGGGCGAACAGGTAACCAATGTGTCAATTCTTAAGAATGCTGGGATCAACTTTTGCTCTGGAGGATGTTGGGTAAAACATTTTTGAGCCATCATTCTCTTATGAAAAAAGAAATCAGTTCCTGCCAACATGTGATAAGACGTCTCATCACCCTGGTGACAGAAACGACACTCAAGGGTGAGAAATTCATACTTCTAGGCTTATTAGATAGGATGAATAAACAACATGGCTAAAGTGATCTTGTATTATAGGAATGGGTTAAGATTGCTAATTATATTTCACTTTGGATCCACAGCCTCGAACTCAATTCGAACTAGAGGCATATATAAACTCAGAGATTGCAAACCTCCGCCGTCACGGGGTCCTTATGAGCCTTCCGAAACGGATTTTTCACGACTGGGGCGGCGTAGAGGGACGGGGCAGGGTTCCCCTCAACGGAAATTCCGAGAGGAAGACGCTCCCGGCACCCGATTTCACAACACAGCGATATCTAGTGGCAGAGTAGGCTAACTTGAAATATTTGTTAGTATTTAGCTCATTTTGCATCTTAATTCTGCACTCAGAGATGCCAAAATTTAATCACTTGTTCCTTTTGGCATTCCAACTAATTCCACAAAGTTTCATCCGAATCTTTTCCTTACTTTTTGAGTTATCCTGCTGACAAACAAACCAACCAACAAACCAACGCCAGTGAAAACAATACCTCCTTCGGCGGAGGTAACTATGGGATCCTACTCTCAAACAAACAAAAAAGTGTTTGTAACTTCGAATACTATCCATTTATTTCTACCATAAAAATATCTTATGCTGTAAAAGCCTTTTTTGATATAAAAATAAAAGGATGACATTCTTTTTTTTCATAGTGTAAATATCCTAATATATCGTAATTATATCATATTGTATATGGATATATACCTACCTCATATGAGTAAGGGACTAAGAAGGGAGAGGGATCATATGGAAGATGAAAAATTTATTGGATGGTAATAATGATAATCGAAGTGATATATAATAATATAACTGATCATATATTTTATCAAAAGGGTTGAAAATGGACTCCTCGTAGAAAAGGGGGTAAGGGGCTCCCTAGGAATGCCATTAATCAACTGAATATTGACAGAAAGGAGACAGAAGGGTTAAAAATATACATTTTTTATACAACAAAGACCCCTGTTTAGAAGGGAACTTAATGCTCCTTTATGAATTGCTTTTTATTTCAATATAACATATTAATAATACAATATTATTTAGTTTGCTATAATGCGTTTAAAAAATATATTTAACGCCAAGTTGTGCGTTTAAAAACTTTGTTTGAAAAAATGTTAGATTTAAAAAAAAAAGATTGTTCTCTCAAACTTATTAATACGCATGATTTCTTCCTTTGTGACGTTTTATTTGTTTAAGATTTTACTTATTAACTACAAAATCCAAGAGTGTAAAAAAATAAGGATACTCTAGAAAGTAGGAGGAAAAAAACACATTCTTAAGACAGTTACGTTAAAAACAAACATAAATTACTGTCTAAAGATAAAACCATAATCTATAACTATTGCTTATTCAATATAAAACGTTGATGTCGTCTTACTGCCGATTTAATGAGTTTGAGGTATTCGAGAGAATTTAAAGGAATCAACTTTTTCCAGCCCATGTCCATGACGTCTTTTTTTCTATTTCCGATATTCAGAATAATAAAAAATTATGGACAGATAGATGGAGTAACGGAGTCAAATTAATGGATTCGCAAATGAGATGGATCCTAGGAGAAGTATTTTTAACGATGATAATCCTCTCCCTTAAGTTGACGATTATTTCTCAAAACCACGAGTAAATTTGAACCTCGAAGCATAATACAACTGATATTGTTATAATTACCTTTCTTTTCTTTCAACCCATCACGTTAAAAAACACAGCATTTCCCTTGCCTTAATGATGTTAATCCAGAATATTTTCACTCTTTTGAAGGAACTTACGTTGAGGCTATAGAAAAGGATTGGGTCACTGACGTCATCAGTCATATTTACGAACATGAACTGAGGTCATAGTCCCATAAATTTAGGGAGGATATTAGTGTCTCACCCTCACGAAAGTGAAAGTTTGAAAGTAGCAGTTTGAACGTGACAGTTTGAAAGTGGAAGTTTCGATAATTGTCCTATATATATATAGCATCAATGATATATCAACGAATTGACAGAATTTTAACTTCATTTTTGAGTCAGTTACATATTGATAAATTTTAGGGAGAACATTCGTGTCTCACCTTCACGACAGTGACCGTTT
>CP045894.1:996740-1018847 GCA_013387185.1 Caligus rogercresseyi
AGGTTCTAAAATTTAATGTTTAAAATCTTTTTGTCGCCTGAAGGAATATAACACTTAAAAAATAAAAATCTATATCGCTATTATGTATACGCGTTAAAGCATGTCCCCCTCTTTGTCCGAAAACATTTTTTTAATTTCAAAGTGGGACGGACAAGAATGGCACTCCTCCTCTATGGATATCCTTGATCATTTTACTTTTGCAATTGATGTTATCAATTTTCTGTAGGGCTAAGAAGAAACGTTTTCCGAGGTTTTTAAGCCGCGTTCTGATATGGAAACTATTGTCTGGATAATGATCATATTCAGGTATTTGATGAGCTTCCCTTTTTCTTGTTTGAAGATAGCCATTCGCATTCATTTGAATAATATTAAGTGGCATACCTTCTTCTGCTCTCTTGGTTCTTGTGATCACCGCTCATTCCTCCGCCGGACGAAAGTCTGTCTTTTCTTTTCTTCTTTGAGCGGAACTTGGGGCTTACTTTGTATCTCCTTCTGTTGGATCGGTCCTTCACTTGCATCAGTTGTTGTTCCTTCTTCTTCTTCTTCTCCACTGTCTTTTCCGTCACTGAGGCATCTGGTTCTTGATCTTCAGGTTCAACTTGGGTCCTTAGCGTTAATATTTGTCCTCGGTTTGAGGATTTTTGATTGGCAACTTCCCTGTTGATACTGGGTAGTCGGGACTAAGTAGAGTAATTTCTTGAGCTTCAAATTCAGCTTGGCTCCTTAGACGTTGGTGCTTCTTCGTTTGTTGCAGGCTTTTGATTTCCTTCCGTGGTTTTTTCTGTGCAGTCAGGACTGCTTGGAGTAATTTCTTCATTTACTTTTGCCGTTTCTTTTTTTGGCTCGTCCGTATTAACTGTGACGGGTATTTTTTCTCCGTTTTGATCTCTCCTATTCATTCGCCGTGCCAGCCATCTTCTATACTCGGATGGAGATTTTCTTTTTAGGCACATTCATTCGCGAAATAAACAAACTTATAACATTGTGAACATTGCTTCGGTTTTCCAGTAAAATGTAGAGGTCGAATCGTTTGATCGATTGGGAGATAGCAAGGGATGTTTTCGGGCTGCCAATAACTTTTACAATGACGTGTGGGGTATGAGAAGTGACTCTGTTTTTAACTGCCTCGGGCCAGCTCTTTACTATTTCTGCATTGTATAATGCAAATTTATCTTCGGTTTTTGATGAAGCCTTTCGTAGGATTCAACTTTGGAGAAGAGTCCAACGCAGTGCTTGACCACTTTGGGTGATACGATGCCTTTAACCTCTGGTATTCGAATTTCGAACGGAATTGACACATCCATTACTTGCATCAGTTCCTTAGATTCAACCCTAGCATCATAAGAATTACCATCTTTATCGAATAATTTTATGTTGCAGGGAAGTGTTACATTTGAAATAAGTTGTTCTTTCTGTACTCTTCTAACAGATGTAAAGAGAGGACGATGCGGGAGTCTTAGGCACATTGAATCCAAATCTTCTGGCTCCAATCCTAATACTTCTGTCCATAGTCGGGCTGCGTTTGTGAAGGTCATATCTTTGTAGGTCATTCGATTTCCACCTCCAACCTTTGATACATAAAGTGGAATTTGGAACCAACCATTCTCGTTATTGACCTCGTCTTCTTCTTTCAGCTTACGGTCTTTAATTGTGAAGGGATTCCATTCCTGGGTTCCTTTCTCCGTAACAGAGTTGTATTGTTGTTTTCACTGCTGTCTTATTCTTCTTGTCCTGCTTGTTTACTAAATGATTCTTCGGGATTTTTCGAGCTGTCGTCCATCTTTCGATGAGCACTCGACGTATTCCGTGTTGAAGTGAGGTTTAATGCTTTTCAGCATTTTTGGGAGGGTTTTTCTTTTGAGCAAGGACCTCATTAATTTTAGGTTGTTTGGAGGTCTCCGAAGAAGTCCATTCCGTGAGCTTTTTTCGGCTTTGGTGGTTTCTCTGGGGGGTCTCCCGAATCGGGTTTTTTCCTGTCGTAATGACAGGGTCATTAACTAATTAGCACTTTTAACTAGCACAATTATTTAATATTTATGATAAAGAAAAACGCACGCCTGCTTACCGGATAAACTCCAAACTGTACATTTTCGTACATTGTATTGCCCTTCTTAAGCCAATAATTGGTACAATGCAAATAAGATCAAAAGAACAACTTATCATTCATTTTTCTTCCTATATTAAGTTCAGGGCATTTGACAGTGTTTCAACAATATTAGGCCTCGAACGAAATATTTTTTTGCTTTATTATATATAATACCTATGTACTACAATCTCAATCCTACAGGTTTGTTGACCATTAGGTAATCAAAGTTTGTTGTAAAGACAACAATGAAACCAAAGTGGAATGCATCGATGAATACTCTCAGGAGAGCGAATGGCATAAGATATATATCTCCTCCAATAGCATGAGTTTCTGCCTTATAAATGCATATGGCCCAACGTAAAATCATCATTATTTTTTCAATCTATTATAGACTCTAAGCCTTTCAACACTCTCCCATTAATTCTTATTGGGATCTAAATGTAGATTTAGAAAAAAATAGCATTAGGTATCCTAATTGGGGAATATTAAACTCATTGATATACAAGTTAGGTCTCATTGATTGCGCTAAAAAGTTATGTTCCGGTGAATTAGTGTCATGGAAGAGAGGATCACAATCTTCTAGAATTGATCTGGCATTAATATCTTCTTCAATCCTGTATCAATTTAAAAGTGCTCTTTATAGGCCTGAGCCTTTCTCTGATCATCACATATTGGAATTAGGTTTAAATTTCCATGGAAATCTAAAGCCTTTCAAATTCCAAAATGGGTTCTAAGAGATAATAAATTTAGGGAAAAATGAGAAAAAACTTAATCAAAGTTTTACTGCTTCTTCATCCTCTGAAGAGATAGCTTCAACATTTACCCGGGTAATACGCATCACAACCTCGAACTATATAATCAAATTGCAGAAAACGTAGGATGGAAAATGAATCAAAAATTAATAGTTTACTCAGCAATCATTCCCTGTTTGTTCAAACTTTTTCCTCTGAGGTGTTCAATTCCTATAGGATAGCGGAAGTTGTTGAGGCTGAGATGGCAGAAAAAGTTTCTAAAGAAAACCAGTCAAACATACGTTTAAAGAATTTACAAAGTCGCGATAAGTGCTCTGCTATGTCCATAAGTGTGATCCATCATGAAGGCAAAAAGATTACTAAGCCTAATGACATTCTACACTACTTCTATAACCGCTTTCGGGAAGTGGTTAAAGCCGACAGGATTGACTTTCCAAAAAAAAGAGCTTCGTAAAATGCAGAATCTTCACTCAAGACTGCATCATTTCTTATATTAAGAAAAAATTAAAAGATAAGAAGGCCTCCGGTATTGATGGAATAGTAGGAGAATTTTATACTCTCTTTCCGAATGAAGTAGCTCCTTTCCTTCTTCGATTGGGAGAGTTGATGGAGGCGAGGGGTAGACTTCCTAAACACATTACGGAGGGAAGAATTGTTCTTGTTCCCAAGAAGGGAAACGGAACGAACTTCAACCACTGGAGGCCAATTACAATCCTCAACTATTCTTATAGAATTCTTTCGGGTATTTTGGCCCAAAAAATGGAACCGGAGTTGAGCAAAAATATAGGGTGCCTCAGAAGGGTTTTTTAAAACATAGGAATATAGCTGACGTTTCTCGCAATATTCAAGCGGCTATTGAGGCTGTGAGGGAGAAAAAAACATTTGGAGCTGTTATAGGTATAGATTTTAGAAAGGCGTTTGATTCCATTTCTCACGTGCAGATTCTTCGAGCAGTAAAACGTTTGCTCCCAAAGTACTTCTTCAATCCAGTTCGAGCGCTCTTGTTCAATGGATCTTCAGTGATCTCGATTGGAGATCAAGAAAGCCAGTCAATCGCCCTAAAAAAGAGCTGTCGCCAGGGCTGCCCTTCTGCTCCTCTTCTTTTCGTGGCAGCTATAGAAGAACTAGTGGTCTTATTGACTCGCAAATACAGTGGTTTTGGCGTTAAATTTGCAGAAGAAAGACATCTTGTCGATCTTTACGCAGACGATGTCACACTAACTGTAGAAGCAAACTCAGAGAACCAGCTCATTAAGAGAATCGAAGTCATACTTAATGCTTTTGAAAAATTCAAGGAGAGATCTGGGTTGGAGCTGAATCGCTCTAAAACATTCATTCTTCCTATAGGGGCATGGGATCCCTTGGAAGAAAAAAGTATAGCTGGATGCCAAGTAAAAAGGAAAGTTTCTATACTAGGAATTGAGTGGGGATCCGAAGGAATACACATCAACAACTGGGCCAAAATATCCTCTTGGGTAAACAACCGTATCAACATATGGCGGGGGTTTAATTTACAGAAAAGGATTGATCTTTACAATACTCAGGTCGTCCCAATTGTTTTGTACAAAGCCACTGTATCCCCCTTGATAGCTGAAAATGCTATACAAGAAGAAAAAAAATGGCTCTCTGTTCTCTTTCATAAGAGATACATTGAAGCTATAAAGCGGCCGAGGTTCCTTATCGGGGGAGGATTGACAAAACTTTCAACAATCTTACCCAAAATATATATAAAAATATTTATCAACTTGGCAAAGTTTCCAGAAAAAGAATGGAGGAACTCTGTCTCACATAGCGATCTATTTAATAGATTAATGTTTGGTACAGACCTTACAAACAATGTTACCAGGACACTCTCTGAAGTATGGGCAGCGGCTCAAAGAATTGTTTGGAGTTGCGTCCCTATTTATAACAGTGACTCAACTGTGGACATCATTCGCCAAAATGCCCATAGGCCATTCTTCTTCAAGAATATTGAGAGTCCAGATAAACTTGAGGATTGGGCTATTACTAACGGCACTTTGTCTATAAATTCGTCTCATCATGCACACCCATTCAAAGATGGGAGATTTAAATACCCACTATTAAGGGCAGCAAAAATGCATTTGATGCCATGTCCCTGGCATTTAAAAATGACGCTCCCGAGTAGTCACGGTGAGGTTAAAAAAATAACAGAAATTATCTAAGGCTGCTCAAACTCCCGGACAGTTGGGCATTGAGATAGAACGGTCTCTCATGGGAATACATGATGGAAGAAAATTCACGTCTCAACTGCAGATCTCTTCCAACTGTATAATATTCAACACACACTGCAAAGACTGTGGCAAGTTGAATAACAACACGCTACACGCCTTTGTAGACTGTCCTTTTGTCTCCGTTCTTAAACGATTCATTGTTTTGAACGTGAAAGGAATGGAGAGGTCCAAAGAAAATATAATTAAAGCAGTTGTGTTGTTTGGACTAAACAAGAGGAAGTCCAACCAATCCGTTGTCTCAAAAGCAATCGAGTTTGCTATATTAAATGCGAAAGCCCGAATAGCAAGCAAACTGACCAGCGGCGACTTTTTAAGTTCCGAAGATCTTCGAGCAGTCATTTTAGCAGCTGCTGCCAGATATGGAGCTCTTTCTCTAAAAATTCCTTCTCCTTTTAATGACTCTTGGACTTTTGCGTCAAAAGAAATTAAGTATTTCCCAACGAAGTCTTACAGCCATTTTAAAAATTTAAGAGGATGTTAAAGTTTTATTAGACTATTTATTGATCCGACGAGTTTATTTATGGTATTGTTTTATTTATGTTTTTATGTTTTGTGATATGTTTATTTTTAAATTTTAGATGATACCTAAGGTTTTTTTATGTATGTTTTTTTAAAGATTTATTTATATACTAATGTTTAAATGTACCATGCACAAAAGTTTTTTTTGTTGAAAAGTCTTGATAACACTATGCAACAAAAAATTTGCCAACGGCCAAAACTTTAAAAAATTGATTCTATGGAGTACACCAATGATAAATTGCTATTTCGAACAATGGGCTTTTGTTTTTCTGGCCACAATTAAATTTTAAAATTTTCATGTTTTAGGCCAATGGTACATACGGATCTATGATTTTCAGGGACAAGGCAGCAATTACATTAATGCATTGCCAATACAATTTCGAAGAAAGATCCAATAAATCTATTGGTAAAGTAATATTTCCAAAACTCTGATTATGTAATGAGATAATTGCATTATAGTCGTAAAAAATGGTACAAAACGGACACTTTCACGTTATGATAGATATATCACTCATGGACAATTTTTTCAGCTGCAAAGTTATATTTACATACGTTCCAGGCTTTAGAATAGCCATCGAGACCATTAGAACCATTAAAAACGACTTTATTATCGAATAATTGAGAAAAAATCATTAGGCACCTATGCTCCTCATATCTACGTTCATCATTCTAAAGGTTTCGTGAATTGTTAACATTTCTTCGTTCCGTAACAAAAGGATTAATATCAATATACTTTACTAAATACTTATTTCGAATATAATTTTAAAATAAAATTTTTGTATTTATATTTTCCCATTAATTAAATGTATTGTTTTAATTTTAAGGACATGTAACTTACTGAGGTAGAATACATGCAAATATATATATATATATATATATATAGATATATATATCCTTTTGTTAGGACGGAAGAAATTTTTAACAATTCACGAAACCTTTAGAACGATGAACGTAGATATGAGGTACCTATATTCGTGAATTGTAAAAAATTCTTCGTTCCGTAACAAAAGGATTAATTCAATATATATACATTTGCATGTATTCTACCTCAGTATATGAGATATGAGAGAATAGGTGCCTAATGATTTTTTCTCAATATTCGATAATAAGTCGTTTTTTAATGGTTCTAATGTTCTCGATGGTTATTCTAAAGCCTGGAACGTATGTAAATATAACTTTGCAGCTGAAAAAATTGTCCATGAGTGATATATCTATCATAACGTGAAAGTGTCCGTTTTGTCCCATTTTTTACGACTATAATGCAATTATCTCATTACATAATCAGAGTTTTGGAAATATTACTTTACCAATAGATTTATTGGATCTTTCTTCGAAATTGTATTGGCAATGCATTAATGTTAATTGCTGCCTTGTCCCTGAAAATCATAGATCCGTATGTACCATTGGCCTAAAACATGAAATTTTTAAAATTTTTATTGCGGCCAAAAAAACAAATATCACGACTAAATAATCATATATCTGTAATCCCCATTCTCTAAATTACTAGATTCATTTGTTTTATGCGTTG
The DNA here is from genome assembly GCA_013387185.1 of Caligus rogercresseyi. Lineage (NCBI taxonomy): Eukaryota > Metazoa > Arthropoda > Copepoda > Siphonostomatoida > Caligidae > Caligus > Caligus rogercresseyi. The sequence continues at coordinate 1,003,878 of CP045894.1, forward strand.
GCAAGACAAAAGTCATTTTTTGTTGCATAGTGTATGAATATCAACGACATCATCTCCTACCAGCAGGCCGGTTCTCTCAAAAAGGCATCTTTAGACGCCCTTCAAACACCCCCATCCCCTTAACCGTGTTATGGAGATGTCTCTCTCAAGAACTATCTCAATGGACTCGCTGATGTCTCGCCGGCAAGAATGTGTAACGACCTCCCCGTATTCAAAATCATCAGAACCCGGCATGATAGAACCCAACCTGAGGATTAAAATTACCTCCTATGAAAGCTTCATTAAAGTTTGAATTTATATTTTAGTATTCGTATGGTGGAGTGCAAATTTTAGATTATAATGTCTATTTATGTAATTAATTTACGAATGTACTTCAACCCTTATAAGAAATGAAATACAAAAAAATAAAATATATATTACTTCAAGGAACGATATTTTTTATTTGTACAATCTTTTAATCCAGTGTCATGTCAAAACACAAAATAATCCTATCATTATTTAAAATAAAAATATTGAAACTCTTTTATTAAAAGGAATAACAAAATAATGTTTACTATTGATGGTATAACTAAAAGGGAATTTATAGCCGACCGTAAATTATTTTTATTTTATTCACTCAACAATAAATATGATCGAAGATTTGGCTTTAGTAATTAAAAGAGTGAATCAGAGTCAGTCCTGATTATCACCAATTATATATTTCGAGTCGTATATTAAAGGTAGATTTAACTACCATTAGATCACTTGATGTATTCAAAATATATTTCACGTTTCCACGGAGGTTTAAGCAAAACTAAATGAAATCCTTATATTATACTATTGCCAAAAGTTGTAACACAGATACCCCATTGTGTCGTTGTGTTCTTTACCTTAGTGTCTATTGTTTGTATGTACTATTGTAATCGCAAAAAATTCTAACTAACTTACTAACTATTGCCAAGACTATTTTACCAAAAAATTATACAGTTTTTATTTTCAAGATAATTATTTTTAATATAAATTGTGTATTTTTAAATATATAAAAGCCTGGTCCCAGCTAACAATCAAATAATTATAATCTAAAACGTATTTTTTAATGCCAATAATAAACTACAATGAAGGGGAAATGATGCCACTAGCCAAAATAATAATGTATTTGAAGAAAGTTAAAGTTTTTGTTGATACCTCAGTACAACAATTAAATTTCCATCAAATTGTTACATTATCATATCTTTACATCATTACATTAACATATTAAAAATCACTAAAATATTTAACAATATTATCTGAAGGGACTAATCTTGAAGGACGAAATTTATATAAAATTACCTGTGTTTTTCTTGTTATAAAATTAACTTAATTACTATATATATAAATATATTATATCTATATATACATATATATACATTATATTTTTGTGATAACCCTTATGATTGATTTATCGCTGTACTAATAGCGGAAGCAAAAATTAAAAAAAATAACTATAAAAATGTGTAAGGCAAACATAATGTTTGCTTTTTAAAAACTTAAACAAGTTTTCAAAACATTATGTTTGCAAGTTTTCAAATCAAAACATTAATTCATTTTGGATTGAAAATATTTATAAAATAACAATAAAATATTTTTTCGTATAAAAACTTTCTTAACAGCCTAAAGCAAAGTTTTTTTCATTCTTTTATATACAAACTATATAAAATGTAATTTGCCAAATAAAAAAGAGAAAAAAGTTTTTTCTTTACTTTTTTACTTTTGTGTATTGTGAAAAAGTTATATATTTAGTTATTGTTTTAGTTACAGTTTATTGATTGAAGAGAAATAAAAAGGGGAATATAAAGGGACAATAATGTGAAAATACTTTTATCTATTCAGACATGTACTGTTTAATAGAGAGAAAATGTTTTAAGGAAGTCAACATCACAATAAAGTCAATGCTCATCAAGTTATCATCAGTCAAAGTTTTCCATTTCTTTTTGATGAAAAAGATTTTTTATGTTGCTTCGAGTATGATTCAATTATGAAGCATACTTAAAGGGTTTGTATATATATATATATATATATATATATATATATTAGGGCTGTTCTTATTTTTCAAATGTTTGAAATGTTAGCAACATTGTGGATTTTCTGTTTCTTGGTGATAAAGAAGACGACATACAAAGTTTGAACAAAATCGGTCAACATTACGAGGTCGCGCAACGAGGTCAAAGTTTTAAAAATTTAGTAAAAATATAGTTTTCCGCAAATTTCTTCAAAATGGTGGACGTTACAGACTTCAATAATAATTATTAATTTAAAGGAAATCTAATTTACTACCAGACGTATGTTTGATGTTTTTTAATAAAACAAAGTTTTCAGTAAAAACAAAGAAAAAATGGAGTGTGTAATGTTAGCATATTTCATAGCTTTTTTGTATCAATTAACTTCACTCGCCTGTAGAAGATGACTTGTTCGCTTCAGAGTAAAATAGTACTTTTAAGTTTAGTAAACTTTAGATGATAAATCCAAAAATGACCTTGGTTGCATTCTATCAATTCAGAATTCAGTACAATCTGAGTTACATCATATGATTCAGAGCCTGTATTGACCTATAAGAAATCGATTATGAAAAAATAAATAATAATGTGTTTCTTAGATTTGCGTCAAGGTATCCTCTCAAAATTTTACTTTGTCTCTGACGCATTTATAATCCATTATATGCGTCATTTTGTACGCGAGATATGCTTTTTTAATGTACATATAACTCTCTACTTATTAAACTGACATGATTTAGTATACCAAAATATTAAAGCTGGTGTACCAAGCTTTCATTTGATATGTTTGGTGCTCTAAAAATCGCTATACTTTAAGAGAAATAAGCAAATACATTTTTGCACGTACTCTCCCCAAAAAATTGATCCTTTGATATGAGAAAATACAATTACCATTTGGTAACGGCTGTTAGTGTTACCTGGATAGGAATAAAGAAAAAAGAAGGGAGAGAGTATTTTGCCTCACTTCTCTCCCTTCTTTTTTTTTTCTTTCTCTTTCTATATATTAGGGATGCAAGTTATCGATTAATAGATTAATCGTTAGTTGTTTCCCTTAGTCGACTTTTAATCGATTAATAGTTAACAGCGCCACGATTAAGGAACCAGTTTATCTTGTGGATTTGGGGTGGATAAGTGCATCTTTATTTTTATGGGAACAAATCTTCATTTCAAAGTTTCATTAAATTCAAATATTGGGCGCAATCTGTCGATTAATTGCAACTAATAAACTTTAATAGTTTCATTAACTTCAAATAGAGGACGCAATCTGTCGATTAATTGCAACTAATAAACTTTAATCGTTTAAAAATTAGTCGACTATTAATTGTTAGTCGATTAACTTTTTGCATCCCTAGTATATATATATATATATTACCGTGTAAATTCGAGAAAAAATACCAAAATTTTACAACATTTTATTATTAAGTCTCAGATCACCCAAATCACCCTATATTAAGGACAAGTTTGCACAGTCATGAGGCAAGTTACAATGAACATGTTATTAGATAGATTAGGTTAACTTATCATACCTTTTTCCCTATACTGGCATATTTGTGATTTTATCCGTCTTAACCTCAAATTCATTAATAATGTAGCTTTATGGAGGAAAATATCTGGAATTTATATATTTGATTGTGTCATTGAATGAATACAATCAAAGTTTGCGACTCCAAATTATTCTTTGAGGGAAACAGGCTTTCATGGGCATCCAATTGACCACAGCACGTTTGTAATACGTCTTCATTAAACCGTAAACGAAGGAGTTAAATTTTAAATAAACAAATATTTGTACAGATTGTTTGTATGTTTTATTCAGTACCACCATTATTACATATTGCTATATAGAAAGTTTGCTGTAAGTTTAGTGATTATCTCTTAATTATGCTGTCAATAAATGATCTGACACAATGGGATGTATGCAGAAGACTGGCGTGCTCCAACTTACCACGGGTCCTTTCCTATTTCCAAAGCCATCCCTTTCAAAGTTTATCCATTATACCATCAGACATACTGTTTATTTTAATAGAATTATGGCAATTAAAAGTTGTTAAAAATTATTTTAATCAAAATATGTTATTTATTTACATAAGAAAGATTCTGATAAATCTTCTTATGTAATGGCTCAATGGAGTTCTAGTAAAAATAACAAGACAGCTATTTTACTCCATCTTCTAGTTGATAGATTCAAATGATACTTAATAATAAATAAGTCTAGTCATATTTATTTCAACCTTATTATCTTTCCTCAAAAATAACCAGCATCATTGATAGTAATAATGGTGTTTTTCCTTCATGAAGTCATCACCCCCATGGCTCCCTATTCCCTTCCACTGTCATAAAATCAATGAAGCAATCTAAACAACATAAGACCCCAACCCACAATCCCGTCTTTTTATTCTCCTTTTAGCTCCCTTAGAGGATCAGACCAGTACGCTCCGTGTAGACGATGTAGAATATTCTCTTGCCTCGTTAATTTTAATATAAAAAACCTTCCATAAGATGGATGTAGTGGAGCCACTACCCCCTACCTACCTATCATCCCTTTGCCTCCCTCCCTTTATTCTTCTTCTTCTTTTCTTACCCCCCTCCAAAACATATTACGGCCATTATGAGGAATTCTATTAAGATAGGATTTGAAGGGAATTGATAAGGTTCCATATGAACACAGATATGTTGCAGTTGGTTTCAAATAGTGTATACATATATGATTACCTCCTCAAACCTTACAGATCCATTTTTCTAACATTAAAAAGATTTTGGGAGGAAGGTTTTATTAGAATTATTATCTTTATAAAGAGGCATTCAAACATTGTATATAACACCTATGATTGAAAGATTTAGTTGTGTGTATAATGTATTTATTTGTACTCACGACATTTATCGGTCAATGTCTAATCGAAAAAATATATATTTAATCAACATCTGTACTAATGATGCAAAGGAAAATATTAAAGAGTATCTAAAAAGTTGTATGCTTAAAATCGAACTGAACAAAGCATCAAATAGATAGAAGCTTTACTGAAACATCATTCCACTACTTTTTAGCGTCATCCAGACACGGTCCATATCTTAGATCCTGGGTTGGAAGGGGTCATTAGAAAGAATACTGTTCGACATTTCGGTTGTAATCAAATGCGACGATCTCAGCTGTATTTCTATCACCCATTGAGCAATCACCGCTACATAAGTTTTTAAAGACACGTCGACAATGACTCTTATAACAGTTTGGTTGAAAGAGGTGAGTGTCAACTAGAAGCCTGACAAGTATATCATGGTCCTCTTTATTGCGATTGGTGATGGCTCTGATTAATTGAAATCTGAACAATGTTTTGATCAACTAGGATGGGATCTTCTTTCCGTCGTTGGCAGTAACTGCACACTTATGTTTGTACATGAAAAAGCTTTTCGCCATCGAATACAGTATTTTATCTATCGGTTTCTAAGAACTGGTGAGGGACGAGGCAACTTAAAACGTTAATGAACCAAATATTTCCTTGATGATGATTGAGTCTGTCAGGTAACAACATCATAAGTATTCATCCGAGGGTCCAATCGATCTGAACCTCACATGGACAACGTTATCCACTGTCCTTTTCTCCTGGAGACGTTGAAGTAAGTTCTTTAGGACAAAACTCAAACTATCGAAGATCTTTCTCCATCTTATAGTAGTTAAAGTACGAGGGCAGATCTTAGGAAAATATAGATTTCGTTGACTGTTTTGCGGATCATGAAGAAAGCAAAGAGCGGGTGATAGTTAAAAATATATAAAAGTTATGGCTAGGAATGGAAATATGGAGCGTAGCCTTGGTGCACTTACAGATTCACTGACTGTTTTTTGGCTAGGGAAAATGAGAGAAGAGAGGGTGAGATAGAAGGAAGAAGAAAGAGAGAGGGAAAGAAAGGGAGAAAGAAAAAGTGGGAGATAAACTTTATCTCTCTCTCTTTCCTTCTATCCCTCTCTCTTTTTGCAGCCAAAAACAGTCCTAGAATCTGTAAGCACCAAGGCTAAGCTCCAGATTTTCATTCCTAGTTATAGCATATGTGGACAGATCGATGTCATGAGAATTTTAAGATATCTTGTTTTCTTCTCTAAATAACTAACCTAATTCGTTATTTATGATACACCCTAGCAAATATAATTCTAAAGGAGTTAGAAATAATCAGTGCCAAAATATGCTGCTTTTAATTAATGCCATCATCACATAATTAATATTCATTAAGGATATCGAACATCTATGCTGTAATATGTTTGGCAATCTTTCTCAAGTAGTCTCTTCATTATCAAGTGTATTCTTATTATATACGTATTACTCTATACATAATGCATGAAAGAAGAGCATAATTGTTATTTTAGAATGTGTATATGTGTGCAATAGATCCTTTATATTATTTTATATATAATCTCTTTAATTTTTATCCGAAAAATATATATCTTAAAATAAATTCTTAATTACTTTCTCAGCACGGCCATGCTATAGAATAATAATGCATTATATGATTTAAAATAATTATAAAAAAGTTAATTTATTTTGTAACTAGCAAAACTAAACATGTTATTTTAAAAGAAATTTTTTTTCCTCATCAGCAAGGCCTTATTTATCTAAGTGACAAAAAGTAACAACTTAAATAAATAGTAGAATAGGAAAATTGTGCTTTTTACAAAAAATAAATAATTATTATAATAATGAGAAATTTAATTTTAAAACCTTAAATGTACTAGCCAATAAACACTCTTGAAACGTGTAAAACTATCAATAAAACAATCTTGAAATTTTGAAATCCATAAGATATAACAAACTTTGAAATACAGGAAAAAGATATTAAAGTATTGAAAAGTACATTAAATTATAAAATATATTTTTATCCAGCAAAAAAATATTGAAATATAGCAAAAAGAATCTTGAAATATTTAAAATGATAAAATACAATTTATATATTTATGTATACATATATATGTATATATATATATATATATATATAACTCTAAGCAGAATCAATGCATAACACTGGGCAACAGCCAAATTTAGGTCGGACTAATTTTCACTAATTCTTATAGAGTTTTATCCACTGATTCCGAATATGGTATTCATTTTTCATAGTCGAATTTATTTTCTCTCTCCTCTCTTATATTCTTTAAGGTCTGTTCACTCACAAACTAGCTCCAAAACCTACCCATACCCGAAGGGCGAACATATGGGTTCCGTAGGCACCTAATATGCGAGTGTATATTTATAATAAATTGTTATACATGAACGATGAGCAATATCATAAGGCCTTTTGAAACATGATTATAAATTATTAACTTTAGAGAAAATTAGAAACTAACAAAAAATTAACATACATATGATTTTCACGAATTAAGATTTCATTGAATAGTTTTCAAAACTTTTTTTTATCCAGAAGATATCACGAAAATTACAACTAACTGTCATATGTATACAAAGAGTAGTACCAGATGAAAGCTCCGGCGTACCTCCACATTATGTTGTCAATTAAAAGAATCTTGAAGGCAAAACATCTAAACGCCGCTGAAATAGTTGTTGTTCGTCTTTTATATTTAACAAGAACTTGGATCAACTATAAACAAAGTGACCTTGAAATGGCATTGATTGATATAACAAATGCCAATAATGGATTTCAGATATTGGGCAATCCATAGCAGTATGACATTATTTATTCAAAACCATGGCAGAAAGAGCTAATCGTAGGATAATATAGATTGTAGTAATTATGTCAAGGGAGGGTAAACTGAATAAATGAAGGTTGTATTTCTCTGTATTTGGGAGGATTTTATGTATATCTAAACAAGATACTCAAAACTTTGTTGAAGTGATGGGTCTTTCGAAAAGTAGGCCAATAAAAAAGTCTATACTTTTTTTACCCTCTTCAATAGCTTTTTGATAGAGTCACATGGCTCAAAAAAAGTAAATGAAAGATATTTCTGCTGTATATACAGTTCTACAAGTTTTGTTTAGTGAAGCAAAAAACTTTTAGGTGTAAGGAAAATGTCTTAAACTATTATTCCTATTTTATATTTCACTCATTATGGTTTTCATTCGAGTTCTTTTTATATAAATGAAAAAATGATATTAATACTTTTTTTAATTAAAAGTTGGGTTGAGTATCATATAACACATGGGTTGGCGCTTCAGACTACTCACTTTATAATTTCACAATATTTTCTGGTTGCGTCTTTTAATGCTGTTATCAGGGAAATATTTTGTCTTGAGTCGGAACAGCAGACCGTGGCGAAAACAAAGCTTACTACGAATTCCATTGGACACCTATAACTTGTGAAAGTTCTATAGTAATATTCTCTTGATCCAAAACGCAGTTTTACTACTAGTTATTGTTGTTGTATGATTTATTACGGAGTTAATATAGCCCTAGCCTTCATGGCTACTAATAAAAAACATATATCTTTATATACAAAAAAAATAATTATACAAAAATAATAAATATTTTTTTAATAACAAAATATATATATATAAATATAATATTTTTTTAAATATTATAATTACATAAACTTAAGGAGCTATAAGGATCTAGACAACCCTGCCATTGACTTTGCTACCCTCCGAGCACTTGATAAAGTGAATGCCTCTCTTAATGGCTGTGACAAGCTCCAGCCCTTTGAAAGGTTAACAGCAGCGACACAGTTGGTAGAAACGGGTTTCTTGAGGCATATTGTAGCACTACGGGTGCGCTCATCGAAGCCCTCGAGAATCCTCTCCAAGGGACACCTGCCACATTTATAGCCTTCCGAGCGGATATGGCAGCCTGCTTCACTAAGATCTCATTTACAGATGGAAGATGTAGTGTAGCCAATGGGCATCTTAGATTTTTTGCAAAATATTCAGAATATTTTAATTTTATATCAAAGTATTACGCTAAGTTTGTAGAAATAAAAATATAAGAAATTTAATTTATCGCATAATAGCGAAAACAAATAATCTGGAAGAATAAGGATAATGAGCGATTTTCCAGGCTCATAAAGAAGCATCGGAGTGCAGTTTTTGTGTATTCATCCAACGCCTCATGATTCATCATAATAATGTTAGGATTATGCCAAAAAGTTGAGATATTGTATAATTATATCAAAATGTAATAATCAGAGATTTCAAGCATAAAATATACATTAAAAATACCCACCCATACCATAGATTATATAGATGTAGAGCTTATTGGATTCTTTAGAGAGTACGTCATTGTGTCCAATATAAACAAATCTTTCTATCTCATGATCAACTTACCAGGGCGTAATATAAATTACTTTGTTTATATTGGACACAGGCGACAGCTGAACGATGTTTATCTGCTATTGAAGGGAATGAGCTCTCTATATCTTTATATCGCTATGATCCATACCAGGAAGCAAAGAACATCATGTGCACAGCATAAGCCATCAACATGCACCTGATTTGTCTAAACGGTTTTTTAAATTATTACTGTGGATTTAATTCCATCTAAATATAATCATGTATGAGCAAGGAATATTTTGTAGTCTCGCTTAAGTATAAATATGTTTTGTCATGTCAAACAAACATTTTCTCCTTTGTACCCTCAGTGAGTAACTTCAATTAATCCTCTCTAATAAAAACACACGGCATGACCACTCCCTACATTTAATATTAGATATATTAAATACTACGGAAGTCCGTCATAATCTCAATGAAGAGTCTCCCTGAGTAAATTACCATCATGATACCAAGCGATTATCTTTTTCAATTTATACTCTTTTTTAATACTACTTCTATGCTTATGTATGAAAATTCTTCTTAATTTCCGGTTTTATTCATAAGTTATATGAAACTATTTTTTTCCTCCTGCGTTTATCGTTCTCTCATCATCTCATTAACTCCCTTCGCCCCCCTCTCTCAAGATATATTTTTTTATAAAAGAAGAAACTTTTTGGTTGTAGGGAATATAATCAATTTTTTGAATTATTTCACCATGTGCCATAGCCATAGTGGATAAACATAAATGTCTTCAAGGTGAGAAAGGAAATGGATAAAAGTTAGAATAATATAGTTGTGAGACTTAGATAAATTTTATACGTTTATAGTGGTTAAAAATGCAAAAACTTACCTTGTGGTTCAAATATATGGCCAAATATGTATTACACAAAATTGCAGCCAAAAGAATTCCATACGTATTATTTGATTGAAGGATTTTTGAACATTGTAGACTTTTGTTATAATAAAAACAATATATTTTTATTTAACCTCTGGCATTAATAAAATCTTACGACCATAAGGATAATTTATATTAATTTTTAATCTAAATAATATTTTGTCCAGGTTTAGGAATCGAAGTTAGCTTCTATTTTTATCGACGATAAATTGCAAAACGCTATATTTGTTTCTGTATTTAAATTATGCAAGAGTTTTAATCGTTTTACCGTAGGAAAAACACTACAAAATGAGGTATTTATCGTCCATAAAATAAAAATATATCTTTTTAAATTTATAGGCGCCATCTCACCGAACAGCTTGTAACAGAACGTAAAATGAACGGTGTTCAATGAACCGACCGCCCAAACATTTTTGAAAGCTGAATGAAATGCTAGAAATATCCTGTGTTCGGTGATCAATTTTTTAATCGCATAAAATTTACTGAGATTATGTATTTTTTTGAATTACTTTAAAAATCCGTTGTTAGTTTATCCCATACTGTTTGAAAACAAATATTTGTAGACTTCATTTCTAAATAAATGTCGTCACTTTTGGCAATAATATTATACTTTTTCTTACTTATTACCCTTTTACACATTTATTTTCAAAACAGAGGCTTAAAAAATGAATGCAATTGAATACAAAAACACCACAACACGATTGAACGGAATGGACAGCAAAAAAACTGACGCTCGCAAGCCTTCAAACACATATTATTTCGAGTATTATGCTAGATTTGTTATTGTTGAATTTAAATACATTACTTTTACATTTCATGGTTGATACATATAGATTGTTTTGATATTATTCATTTGACCGATCGTGGATATTATGGCCGTTTTATTTTTTGCAACGAATATTGGATTATAATTTTGCTGTGATCGCTCACAAAACGTAAAAAACATAAACAAATAATATTCAAACAATTCAAATATTATTTTAACATTGTATACTATATTTAGTAATCTTTTTTTGTTTTTTAAGATATTATATCACAAGAATTATATGTTATGAAATAAGTTGATATGTACTTTTATGATTCATGGCTTTAATAATGTAAGATGCTTGAATAACTCTGATGTAAAGAAATCCTTCATTTATCCATTTAATGATATTGTTTGATTTTTAATAATAGCTAGAGTTATGGGAGCTCGATAGCCGTGCGTGTTAAGGCGTGTTCAACTCTCATGTTGGGGGCGACGTTTCGAATACTCCCGAGAGGGGATGGTCATTTTTGGTCTACCTCATTGATAAGATCCTAGGTTCGAGTGACTAATTTTAATGCTATAATGCTTATTTATATCCTATCGAATGCAATTCTATTGAACCATATAGGCAAAAAAATTTGCTACAGTTAAAGATGTTGTTAACTGCAATTGGAAATCACACTAATGAGCGGGATTTTTAAATATAACGTTTATTTATGTTTGGTTGTTGACACAATTTTCCGTTAATATCTGTAGGAAATGTATTTTATTTATTTTATATTAAAAACACTTTTCTATGAACAATTAGTAGCATCACTGAAATTTATTCTAAAGATTTCCTTCTTTCTATTTCCAAAGGATAAATTGTTTTACCCTTTCCATTTTAGGTAATTATTCGTCTCCATTAAATCTTTAAGTAAAGGCTTTTTTTCTTTTCCGTTCAGTTAAAATATTATTTAACGTCCATTTCCTTTTAACATATAAAAAGTTCATGTCTTCCATTTTATATATCTTACAAATTATATATGATTAAGATTTTAAAAACTAGTTTAAAATAAACAGGAAGAAAACAACGAAGATGAATTTCAAATTCTTTCTAACATGATACCATTTTAAAGAACCAATAATTTCAAACCGTATTTTTGCTGGACGTTGAAAAGAAGTTTCCCTTCAACAATAAATCATGTTTATAGAATTAACTTCTCTGACTTACAAAAATTCGAAGAAAAAGAATGTACTTTTTTTGTTGCTCTATGTGTATATAGGAGCGTATGCTATATTGTCCCATAAAACATTTTCACTTCTATTTAGTAAAGTATACACAACATTTCCTCAATAATCAACTCTTGAACGAAGTCAGTTAAAAGAAAATTGTGTTGTTCCTTGAGGGTTTGAGTGTTTGCTAGTTTCTTTTTAGAAATCCAAACATTGACAATATGATGTCTTAAGATGCAATACCATCGCAGGAAAATATATTTTTTAGATTTTTAATAAATAAAATGCATGTAATATTTTTACATACACATAAGAATAAAAACTTGGATAAAAAATAAAAGGTGGATGGACGAAGCTCAAAAAATATGTAATTTTGAAACTTAACACGAAATACAGCTTTGTCACCCACGGGCCGCCGATTTGTCACAGCTTATCCCATTAAGGCCGACGCGTAGATTTATCTACGTGCATTTTCTTTGTGACGTTATTCAAAATTATTTAATTACGTTTGATTGATTTTTTCTCTCCTTTGTTTCGAAATGATATAACAAAGAGAATGGAACTCTTTAAAATATTGTTTTCGTTTTTGATTGCATGATTTTACGTTATTTCGTGGAAAATGGCCGAACCGCTCAGATCTACTTCTCAAACGTAAGTTGTATTTTTCATTATTTTAGAAAAATTACATATATAATATAGTTTTTATCTTTTGCTTATTATTTTTGAAATAATTTTACATTCTTTTTATTTTTATTCGTTTACTTCTTGCTTCAATATTCAGTACATATTTTTCAACTAAAACTTTGAACGTAGATATATCTACGCTTCGGCCGTTTGGACATAAAAAGTAGTATATAGTCATTTATTTATATTTTCAAAAAATATCTATATATTTTGATTTTTAACTATTTATAGACTCTCCACTGCTGAAGTACTTAACCTCTTGGAAGATCTTGACGGAAACGGAAATGTATTTATGGGTCTTCCAACAAACCCAAATATCTCCGATGGGGACAGTGATCTTTCAGATGACGAAGCTGAAGGTCTCTCAGAAAATCTTTCAAGAATCGTACTCCAGGCACCCACTGATTATTCGTTCGACGAAATTGAGCATTTACCATCGGAAAACGTAACAAGAATTTGGAAAAAGATCACTAGTTACAAAGGCATTGAACAAACATTTAGAATAGAAAAAAATAAAATTGAAAATTTGGAAAACGCAAAAACTCCAATGGACTTTTTTGAACTTTTATTTGATAAGGAATTATTTCAATTGATGATGTATCAAACTAATTTGTATGCCCTTCAAAAGAACAACAAAGTTTTGGATGTAAGCATTGAAGAGATAAAAGTTTTTATGGGAGGACTCTTATTATCGTCAATCGTAAAATTGCCTTCCAAAAAGAAATATTGGTCTTCTGGAGATCATATTCCTAAATTATTATCTAATAGCATTAGACGTGATAGATTTTTGGATATACTTCATAATTTTCACTTGAACGACAACAGTAGTACTTCAGAGGATCGTGCAGCCAAAATAAGGCCATTACTCCAACATTTACAAAAGAACTATCAAAAATATGGAAAAATTCCCGAACATGTCTCGATTGATGAAAGTATGATCCCTTATTTCGGAAAACATTATGCGAAACAATTCATTCGAGGCAAGCCCATAAGATTCGGATATAAAATGTGGGCAATGTGCTCTAGTGGTGGATACCTTCATTCCTTTGAACTATATATGGGTAAGAACGTCCAATATACTAATAAAAGTGAATCGAAAATTGGAATCGGAGGACAAGTTGTGTTGGATCTGATAGAAAAAGCTAAACTTCCCCCAAATAAAGGCCATAAACTTTTTTTTGACAACTACTTCACAAGTGTGTCTCTTTTGGATTCTTTGACATCAAAAGGATACTTAGCGTCTGGAACCTGTAAGGATAACCGTTCCGGAAAATGCCCCATAGCCAAGAAAGATTATTTTAAAAAGTGTGATAGAGGTGCATATGATTTTCGTTCCTCTGGCTCTACCTTACTTGTTCGTTGGAAGGATAATAAGGAGTTCAATATTGCAACAAATAATGAATCATTGTCCATAATGACATGTAAAAGATGGGACAGAAGCAAGAAGAAATATATTGATCTACCTCAACCAGAATCCATTAAAAATATAATCAGCATATGGGATATGTTGATGCTATGGATCAAGCCGTTGGAACATATCGGATCAGAATGCGTCAAAAGAAGTGGTGGTGGCCGATATTTTCATATATGGTGTCAACAGCTATAAATAACTCCTATTTTTTAATGAAATCTAAAGGAATAAAAATGACACATTTCGAATTTATAGAAACCCTGGCAATACATTACTGCAAGTCATATGGAACACCAAATAAACAAGGAAAAAAGGCATCATCAAAGAAAGTCATCACAACACGTTTTGATCAATATAATCATTGGATTTCCCACACCGAAAATGCGAAAGTCTGCAAAGAATGTAATGGCAGAACTCCTTATATGTGTGATAAATGTGAAGTAGGATTACACCCAAAATGTTTTAAAAAGTATCATGTTTTGTAAAATATAGAAAATGTTATATTTTTCCTGTATATATTTGTCAAAGTGAATATTTAATAGAACAATAGAAACTATACTTCAAAAAATCCTTCTTCTTTTTATTTTATTATTCATGTTTCTTGGCCAAACGGCCGGTGCGTAGATATATCTACGTGCAAATATTTCGCGAATCTATGGCTCGATATTTCTGAAAAAAATACACAATGTTGATAATGGTGTAATTAACACGCCATGTAATTTTCATTATGATCAGACAATTTTTCAACTTTCGGCCTTAATGGGTTAAAATTC
>CP045894.1:1018947-1107001 GCA_013387185.1 Caligus rogercresseyi
CCAAATGAACCTTACCTCTTCAAGTGCACCCCTATAACCACGTGGACTGCGAGAGGGCATTTTCTAAAACTAGAAAGCATGGCAGATCAGCACACCATCTGTAAACTCTCGTATAGAAAATTCTTTGTTATACACCTATTTTGCGATTCAATATTCACCAAATATCTTTATTTGTTACTATATATATATTGTTTTTATGAACAAAAAGTGTAATAATGTATACATGGAATAAAAAATCCCGTAAATTGTAAAAGAAAATTTATTCACATATTTTATCATTTTCACCACATATTTTGTAGTTATTTGTTCCAGATATTTGGGCTTTAAAAGCTATTTTTTCATTCCATATTTGCCCAGACCTACTTATGACATAGCTCAGCCACCCTTATCAAATCTTAAATTGATTTTATTACTCACCGGTCAAAGGGAAAACTTTTAATCTGATATATATATAATCGAACCGGAAATATTTAATTTATATACAATTAATATCTTTCAACTTAAAAAATATTAAAAACAAAAGCTCCTTTTTAAATAATATTACGATTGAATATATTAATATTAAACATCTATAGGCAGCATCATACTAAGATAACGTCTTAAGTGCTGACAGGCCTGATTTTCTTTATTTGATCTCAAAATCGGCCATGCTTACAAATAATAAAATTATAATTATAGCTATGCATAAATATTCTTTTATATCTATATATATATATAACCCTGATACGTGTATGCAGAGGTCCAACACTGATTAAAAGAGAATAAGTAAAAATCTATCATAGCGTAATAATATAT
Organism: Caligus rogercresseyi; assembly: GCA_013387185.1. Lineage (NCBI taxonomy): Eukaryota > Metazoa > Arthropoda > Copepoda > Siphonostomatoida > Caligidae > Caligus > Caligus rogercresseyi. Next base: position 1,019,743 of record CP045894.1, read on the forward strand.
ATATATATATAAATATATATATATATACTATTATTATATATTATTTTCATTAATAATATATATGATAGGAACTTATATTTATTCAACCACACTTCTAATTTTCGACTGCAAATATCAACAGATGGATGCCAGATATGTATTGCCTTAAAAATGAATATTTTTTTCCAATAAAAAGATTTTATTCGGTTATCTGCGCAAAGTTCTATACATTATAAAAATAAAATACACTAAAATAATATCAGGAAAAGAGTAAACTATTCTGGAAGGCTGACCAAATAAATATATGAACATTTTAGTTCACAGGACACACTTTAAATCGTGTGGGCGGATGTCCTGGGGGTTATGGGGCTATCCCTATTCAATCACACACCCTTGGGGCCAGGGAAGAGGGCCAAACACTAATGGAAGTAAGGATAATTGGGACAGCGAATAATAAAATATGTATGGCAGCCTGATTTATTTGATGGAAGAACTGGAGAGGGAGAGAGCACCCCAGGTGGGCTCTCTCATTATTTATTTATTTGTTTATCATTTTTATTTATAGTATATCTATATGCTCCAAATAAAGTTGAAGCATGAAATACTTGTGTTAAAAAGCACCTAATATCTGTGGAATGTTTATTTAAACCTTTAAACTATTGAATGTTATAAAAGTGTTATTATATGGAATATGCATTATCATGGATCGTTAAAGTATGTGTAGCAATAGTTCGAACCATAAACTTGACCGTTCATTACTCTGGGCCGTCTCATCACTAGGAGGGAGTTTATATATAATATATTTTTGGCGGCATTATGAATCAGTGGGATATATTTATTTAAGTATTAACATGTCCGTAGTTTTATTATGCCTAAGAGTATGACACAGTAAGAAAATACGAGGATTTCTCACACAGAACCAGATTCATTATGAAAAAAAAATGTCTTTAACATCCGAGAATTAAAGTTTAAAGCAGAGGAGACATTTTTCCAAAAACCTCATTGATAACAAATGTCCTAAATAAGATGTACTAAATTGAATGCAAAATGGATTATTCATATCCGCACGGAAACTACAAATATATCCCTTATTATTCAATCTCATTGAAAAAGAGTTTGGCTTGATGGACTAATATTAATGCAATAATGCTTATTCATAAGGAAGTTGCATCGAACGAAATAGACAAAAATAAATACTTTTCGAATAAAAAATTCAACACATGCGAATGATATATTTTGTACGATAATAAATCAACTTGATTATACTGAAATTGTTACATACTATCCCTAAAGCTTCTAATCATAATCAACACTCCATTAGAGCAATCTTAATTTCTACCTCTGCACACTATTCAGTTTTAGCAATGAAGATTCCCTGTGTTTCGGAGACCCAATGGACTTACGCCGACGAATTAATAAGTTTTCCCCTGATGGCGCCAACGTATTTTTATATTCTTTTATATTTCTTTTGTTAGTGCATTTCCTTTAATCTGTTGTAATGTAAAGTGTTTTTTATTCTAATGAATGTTTACTTAACTGTTGATTGACTTATGTTTAGAGTTTTATTTTTAAACTATACTGTTTATTTATGTATTTTTTATATACTCTAAGCAAATGAAGTATTTTTTTAATCAGCTTCTAATTATGCACTATAATGTTTAAATGTTTTATTTTTTACTTACTAGCAACCGTTTTATATATCGTTTTGTATACATTTCTATCATAAACTGTTAAATGAAAAAAGCTTCTACTTTTAACCCTTCGATTATTAGAGCCTTCTCTCTCTCTCTCTCTCTCTTTAAATATGTTTTGTTGTCATTGTTAGAAATCCTTGAATTAAATTATAAATGATTTCTCTCAATTTCATTACATCAGAGTAATAATATACATATTGCGAAACTGCTCTGCATCTATTTTTTTTATTTATCAAATAGGACTCTTAGGACAACACATATTACAGTTGATTGTTGAGAATCACATCACGTAGACACGAAAAGCCTTGATTGCTGCTGCTGCAACAGAAGAGAAATAGGAAAACATATTATTATACTTTTGATATTTTTTAGGAGTCTCATTTTCAAAGTGGATATTATTTTAATGAAGAGCTTTTAATTTTTGAAATGTTTCTTGAAATGACTAGAAAGATGTTTCAAATGGGTGAATTGTATTTGTTTTGTGTGTGATTCCCAATATATTAAGTTTTTTTTGAATATTACGAACACATTAATAATATATGGAAGTCAATAGGCAACGATACAATTACAGATTCTGCCTTGGATCATGGTTCAGAGATTATTTTTGATTCTGCAGTTCGAAAGAAAATTTGTTCAGTTTGAAGTAACAAAAAAATATTGAAGTCAAAATAACGAAAATTAAGTCGAAGGGAGTGCGATAGCCGTGTGCGTTAAGGCGTGTTCAACTCTGATGTTGTGGGCGCAGATTCGACTCCGAGAGGGGATGGGCCATTTTTGGTCTACGCATTGATAAGATACTAGATTCCAAAGACTAGTTTACACACTATAATGCTTATTTATATCCAGTTGGATGCAATTCTATCGATTCATATAGGCACAAAAAAAAATATTTATTGAGCTATTTAGTTTTCAATTGTAGTGTTGATAATGTCTTATCTATTGAACTTTCCTCTAATACAGTTTTGCTATACTAATATATATGCGACTATGCTAAAAATATATTTCATTTTTTTAAATAAAATATGTTATGCATTTGTTAGTGTATTCATTACTAAAGAAAACAGGAAAAGTATTAGATTGATCGAAAAATATAATTGTAATCTTATGAAACGGTTCAAAACTTTATTTTTTGACATACAAGTAAATATGACTCATTTAAGAATTAAGACCATCCTCAAATATTTTTTACTCAAAAATTATCGATTTTTAAATATTATATGGTATATAAGAAATAATCAAGTAAAAGGTTCATTTTCAAAAGTTCTGTAGAGATTGTGAAGAAAAAGAAAATTCTGATGGAAACGTCTCGCGAGAAATCATTTGTTTGTAAGTGATGTGATAGCTCTTTGCGTAAAAGTGTGTTCAACTCGTAATGTTTGAGGCGCAGGTTGAAATCCCGAGAGAGGAAGGTCAGTTTTTGTAACCACATACTTATACCTTAGGTTCGATATTATAATTTATGCTTATTAACTTATTTAAATCCACATGGATACTACAATTCGATCGAACTAAATATGCAAAAAAAAAATTTTTTATAATTATTTGAATACAGAATGCAGCTGCCCGGTAGCTCTGAATGATGTTGCCAGGACTCTCACTGGCAGTCTCAGGAGAGAGCACATACCCGTCCGGTACCTCCTGAAGTCGGCAGGGCTTCCATCCATCAACACATGGCCGTGCAGTCGCAGCCATGGAGGCGTGGAAGGCATTTTGGAGTAGGGACGGCGGAAGAAGGAGGGAGAAACCCACTTGGCCTCATGCTCTTCGAGAAAAAAAATGGAAAGGAGACCAGATCCGACGCAGCCGGAATCGTCCCCAACCCCTCCTCTGGCAGGCAGATACCCTGGTATGTGCTGCAAACTGCCTGGAATAAAAGTCCACAGTTGCGACAGCCAGACGTGAGAGCTGCCAGGGATGCAGCAATAGCTCTCGCCGAGGGAGTGGCTATAGATTACTCCGATCTCATGGCATGATTTCCCAAAAAATCGATGTTTTTTTTATTTATTTTATCTTTATATATCATATATATAATATATATCTATACGCTTATTAATTAGTTTTGTTTTTATTATGTTTTGTTTTATTTAATTAAATTATATTTATTATTTTAGACCAGCTACTTTGTGCTGAAATAACGGATTACACACACAGATACTTACAATCCTCAAAAGAAACTATTACGATTGACATCATTTCAGATAATTAGTACCTCTACTAAGGCAACACCATTAATAAAATGAAAATTAGTGTATCAAAGTAGCACATCAAAGACATTGAAGGATTAAGAGACTTGTTTAAGAATACAGAGGAATACTTACATACAGAAATATTTAGTGTTCTCTTCAATGTCCAGTCAATAAAGCACGGAATATTAATGTATAAAATACAAGACACCCAACCGGATTAAAATGATTTTATATACAATAATTATTCTTGAAATGAAGGCACACAGTTCGTAGATGAATTTAAACTTTATGAGCGCAAGAAAATATGTTAGATTGTTTGAATATGTATATCAAACGTCATCCTATCTTTTCTTGTATTTCAATTGTATTTTATATTTTTACTGTGATAAATATCTATCTTGATATTGTATTTAATATATTTATATGATGGTAAATAGCCATGTTTGATATTCAACTGTAATATAAGTAAATTGAATAAGTTTATTCATTTTCACATAAAATAAAATAACTATCAAGTATTTTATATGGCATATCTTATTGTAGAGGCTTTCTAAAGTTATCCAACAAATAAGTAAAAACTTATTGTCCATTAGGAAAAAGGGGATATAATTTGCAATTTAGAAAGAATGTATAAGTGCACTAATTAATTACTCTCTTTACTTTAATAAACTTTGCTCCCCCCATTCCAATTATATTACTTTGTTAAGCAATGCATTAAGCTCTTGATATAAAGAACAATTCATCATAGCATTGTATATGTTCGCATCGTTGGAGCTTTAATGAAAAACTCAATAAAATGATGTAAAAGGGGAAAAATAGAAAGAGCCCTTACTATTCATTTGCTTTAGATATAAACTCAAGTATCTCCTTCTAATCTTGATTCTGAGAAAAACCCATGCAGGCATTTTTTAAACCCTTTAAACGCCAACGTTCCCTTTTGGAACATACTTTTCAAGTGTTCTGCATCGCGTCATATTCAATAAAAACAAAATGAATGAGTTATATTATAAATTAAAGCTTAGAAAACAAATATTTTTATTTATAAATAAACGAAAAACTGATTTTAATACTAGTTTGAGGGCTTTGAAAAAACCGAGTTTCACAAGTTTTTGACTTATCTTTTGATAATACAAAAATAGGGTAAAAACTGGTATTATTACTATTTCATAACTATTTTGAGAAGCAAATATACTAAAGATTTAGATTGAACATTTTTTTAAAAATAATATTAATATTTAGTAGACTAAATCGACTTTTAAAAGGATGTTCCCAAAAGGGGAACGTTGGCGCCTATGGTACTCATTTTCATGTTCTACGTGTTTGCGTATAATTCTTTGTTTCCTTTCAGTTTACGTACGTTAGTACATATAAGTACATATAACTAAAAGACAAATGTGTGTTATAATTATTTTTATATTGGATGACAGAGTTGAATAGTAAGTTATTAATATTTATAAATTATTTCGATTAATTTTATGATTCAAATGATTTAGAGAATCTATTAAAATATCACCCATGACTTCCTCAGTTGTGCTTTAGAGGATATCGAAAACATCAAAAGTAGGGAAATCGAGATTGTGGTTCTAGGTATTTGCAACGAATAGTGAGCAGGATATACCTAGTGACGAAGAAAATGACGACGAATATCAGCATCAAGACTCCATTCTTGTTGAAGTAACTGAAGACATTGACAATTATATGGCAACTCCTAATTAGACCAATATAAAGTTTTGAAATCTTACCCTTGACATGGTAAAAGAAAATTGTTTCCAGTGTGGTGGATTTTACGAAAGACTTAGCGTGGATAATCCATGATCCCATATCGTGGATTACTAGGTGCAAAACATTATATGAGGAACAAGTTCAGTAAGATTGGCTATAAAATTTGGATGATGTGTAGCTCCGATGGATATTCATAGAATTTCGATATTTAATCCGGGAAACACAAAACCAGGAAGACAATTAGAGTGTATTTTTCTGAAATGGGTGGGGTAAATTTTGCGACTGTGTTATACATGCTCAAAAAACGGTGGTGGAATATTTTTATTCTTCCACTCAATTTGTCGGTTGTGGGAGTATTTAAGTGTTATTCGTTGGCCAACCAAAACGATACAATGAGCCATCGACACTTAGGAGGGATATTGACTCTGATACAACGTCAAAGTGATCGAGTGTCCTTGGAGGACGTACTTCTAAGTCCACCAGAGTTATAAGACTTGACAGAATTTTTTTTTTGTAATGATCATGTACTCAAAAAGGTGTGTCTTATATCAGAAAAATACTATAATTCAATGTACAAAGTGTATTAAAAGATTGCACAAGGCATGTAGTCCTATTTATTACAACAATTAAAAGTTCCATTGTCGATGAAAAATGTTGAAAAAGATATATATAAAGGAAATAAAAAACAATATTAAAATGTACAAAATTGTAGAACTAGAAGCGCCAACGTTCCCAAAATGGAACATACCAAAAACATGACTTAGAATTTAGTCAGCTAAATTTGGTTTGGGGTACATTCAAATAAGGTTAAAAGATGATTATATTTCAAATTTGAAGAAAATCGGATGACAATTCACGGAGCCGCGTTTAAAGGGTTAATATACTTGCAATAAATAACTCGAATACAAAAATACATAAGGAAAAAGTCATGTATTTCAAGGTGATAATAAACCATTTTTAATGGAAAGACTTACTAGACTTACAATATACTCTGGCATTGGGTTGTCTTTGCTGCTCATTGTCTCTCAAAACCAGCGCATTCATAAAAGCCAAGCACTCTTAAAGCAAATCAATCATGGCCCTACTTATTTTCTTTCTTTTAATTTAATTAATAAACTACTTATCATTAGTTGAATAGTGAAAAACAATACAATTCAAATATACAAAGCTGACTTGCTTTCAACCGACCTATAATAAATGGATGCTCTACCTAAAACAAGAGCTAAGATGCCGCCTACTTGATGAAAAAGTTAGTTTTCTTTGGAATAGATTAATGAGGATAACCAGCAATAAATATAAAGTGATGTCATCCTATGATATGCTTCATAAAGTTGTCCCTATAAATGACGTCACTGGTATATTACTTTTGGCATATCTCCCCTCTTTCCTCCTTCCAGCTTGCCATTTAGTCTTTAACCGTTCAAAGATAATAATAATAGTTCCTTCCATCTCTTCTTTGTCTCATCAGCTGCTGACTCCGACATTGATCTTTCCTTTTTTTATTCAGTCGCAAATCCATTAAGTTTTTCTATATGTCCGTAAAATATATCTCACGATTTTGAACCAAGCAAAAAAAAACGATCAAATTCCTGTAATTTAGATTGATTACGAAATACCTACAGATTTTTATACTATGTTCTTATTCTCGTAAAGTCCTTTTAACCGTCTTTTGTTTATTAAGTTATTAAATATATAGGTAAAGTATATCTCACGATTTTGAACAAGGCAAAAAACAAAGAAAAAATTCCTTTAAACATAGATTGATTACGAAATACTTTAAAAAAGTCTACATTGTTCCTGTTCTTGTAAACTCCTTTTAACCTCTGCATATGTTCTGCATATAAATAGGTTTGCATTCAAGTTTGAACTATTATCAAACCAAAGATAATTCATCCTAACAAACATAATGCATCAACAGAAATATTATAGAGGTTAAAAAGTTATAGAATGTACCTTATTCCTGTAAATACGCCCTAAGATATCAAACATATTTACAAATAGTGAAAGGAATCATAAAGAAGTTTTTATGTAAAACACCTCAAATGACTTCAATAAGGCAATAAAAAAAAAATCATCTTTTAGCATTTTTTTTTGAGGAATTTTCCAAAAAAAATTCATATGCACAGATTCGGCAGAAGGTAAAAATAAAAACAAGTAGTCTAGAGTATTTTTTTTAGTTATGTGTAATAACATAATTTATATATATTACACTATGTAAAAGAATTTTGTCCCTTGGCTGAAATTTATAATTTGAGTCTCATTTTTTACGTATATTCCAAAAATACGACTCAAAATATCTTCCAAAAAAGGTTTGGACTTTATGGTCTTTTTTTTGAAAATCGATTTTCATCATTCTAATGGTTCAAGCCCAGTTATCTTCGTGCAAAGTAAGAATAACCACAAATTTCAGTAGTATTATTTTTCTACTATATCTGTGTATTTCAAATCCGTTTTTATAATTAATATATCTTTCGTATTAATCGAAAAATAGGCTTCATATTTCAAAAATTGATCATTTTTTATTGTTCTATTCAGCGGCTATTTTTTTTTGTTTCGAGTCTATTGACTATAATCAATATGTAATATATTTTTGGTATATGTCGATGCATTTCAGAACAGTTTTTATAAATTCGATATCTGGCATGAAAGAAAAGATCAATTTAGTAGTACGAAGTTTGATCATATTAAGTAACTACTTTAGGTGATTCATTGAAGTTGCATTAAATATTATTGTGGTTTGTTACGAAGAATAAAACAGGTTTGAAATGCACAGATATAGTAGAAAAATAAATACTACTGACATTTGTGGTTATTCTTACTTTGCACGAAGGTAACTGGGCCTGAACCATTAGTAATGATGAAAATCCTAATTTTCAAAAAAGACCATAAAGTCCAAACCTTTTTCGGACGATATTTTGAGTGGCATTTTTGGAATCTACGTAAAAATGAGACTCAAATTAGAAATTTCAGCCCAGGGGCAAACAAAGACCTTAATTTTGTTACATAGTGTTATTAAACAGAAATCAATGAATGCATTCCTCTATTAAGATATATAGATTAGTACCAATTTTAAGATATTACAGCTTAATGTACATAGATAATTTGATCAAAAATAATAATAATTTACTTTGTCAATTTATTGACCTTGCCCCCCTTCAATATTTTCCAATCGTCAATTTAACATTCACCTGCGGTTCTTTATTTGCATATTTTGAAGGTCTAAAATATAAATATTCCATTAATATATAATGAGATATAATTTTTTTTTTTGGAAAAAAAATATATATCCTCATCAATTATAACAAGTACGTAGGATGTGCTAATCAAAATTTCCAGCAAAAAAAGTCTTACCATAATTGATTGATGTCGTGAAATGCGATTATATAAGACTCCTTATATATATATATATATTTATATAATGGCAATTCCGATATATAAAATACCAACTTAAAAATAGTTGGTACATGAATGAAAACAGTAGTTTCTAAACTTTAACTGTTTTAATATAAACAAAATGGTAAATAAAATACAAAGTGCATTTATGATTACTTTTTAACGTAATTACTAAATTAAAGAAGATGTATGATATTAACACCCATGATATTAATTTACAACAGACATCATCATATGTAAACCAAAATCTGTCTTGATACATAAAATATTTGCAATATTTTGAAACTATTGAAAATAGAGAAGAAAGTTCCATTTTACCTAATTTGAACATAATTACTTCAGAATATCTAAGACCCGAAGATTGGAACTGACTATGCAAGTCCTACGACATATGTAAATATCGCATTGACAAGTCAAAAACTAATATATTTATATAATTATGTGACCTTAACAATACAGCGGTATGTAGAAAACATAGTTTTGGCATATGGGACAAACTCCTTTGAATTGCAGTTTATATAGTGAGTTGAGAAAATATTTTATGATTTCTGAAATTCTTCATGAACTTATTATAAAAAAGTTGTGTAAGCCTCAGAAGTCAATTCTTTAGAGCTACCCTTTCAAATAACTCTGAAGCGAACATTTAGCGTTACATTTTAGTGTATTTTTTATCCAAACGGATGCTATTCTATCGAGCACAATAGGCAACTTAAACAACACTCCATAATTCAAATAATTCATAATTCAAATCGGATTATAATTACTTATGAAAATTATTATTTATTTACATCCTGTTCATATTTTATTTTGTTTGTATATTTATTTTGTGAACTTTTTGGTGTTGTCTCTTATATAATGGACGTTTATTTCTTTCTTAAAATATTGTCTTTACAAATAGACAAATCAAAATATTATTGCAATGTTCTGCATTTGAAAACTACATTTTATTAGCAGCCTTTGGCCATAGGCCAAAAAAATAAAGAAAATGAAACGAAGAAAGGGCTTTATAAATACTGCATTTATATGTCATATGAACAAAGAGAAATATGTTGTATTGTTCTTTATATTCATTGTTTTGATTATCATACGTTTATAAATAGAATGAAAAAGTAAGTATTTTGTCAATAAATTATTGACATTGCAAATAACAAGAAAAAACTACACTTTATGTCTTAGTTTTTACAATACAAAAATAAAAATATTTCAAAAGGATATATTTATGGTAGTTGTATTAACAAATGGAGTTATAATATATTCTTTGAAAAATCATATATAAATGATAGATTAAATAAATTTAACTTCATCATAGACTTCAATTAACAGGTAGTTGTTGAAACACTATCAATTCATTTATATATTTTCTTATGAATAATGATAATGTTTAAACAGTTTTTTAAAACTAAGAATCAGTCATTTAAACTAATAAAATAAGTAATAGAACGAACGTCTGCAGAATCGCTTAAATTGTAGATTATATTTGATTTCCATTGCCCTTCTGAACCAAAGAAAGACAAAGTATCAATCACAAAGATTGCTTAACAATAACTTAATGAATTCCGGTCAATAATGTTAAGTCAAAAATATTATCTAAAACATTGTTTTAAAACTATCACGTTTTTTAAATGGGGGGAAAGAGCAATGTAGATTGCGTTAAGACAACGCTTATATATTGATTTTCTGACAGTTTTAAATAGATGGAAAAGTTTTCATTTTATTAGAAAATATGTTAGTGGTAACTTAATATTCCAAGAAATCAAGGGTTCTCTTAGAGGAACACAAGGCTTTGATGACGGTACGGCCCTTAAGATCACTAAAGTTCAATTATTATTATATATGTATATTTCTACAAAGCAATACACATTTAAAATTGATGATGAATAAAACTTTAATACATTGGATTTAATAAATAAAAACTATAGCTATGACAATATTTGAAATAAAAAGATATCTTACATCTTTCATCTTACAAAAAAGCTGTCGTCATGTTATTGAGAAAACATAAGTATTCAAAATTGGGATTTATTATTGTAGATAGTTAAGGATAACATTAACCATAAATCAAAAATCAAATTAGAAAAAAAAATTGTCCTTAAAACATATCTACAATATTTTAACCCATATAAGCCGAGTGGCAGGTTTTCCTGACATTCACTTTAAAATGATGTAGAAAAAGTTCCATCTAATATTTTTCTTTTGTTTCAGTTTTAACTTGTTCTTTATACATTTTAGGTTAACTAAGTAATAATGTTCATTGCCATATATATAACATTTGTTCGTCAATACAGTTTTGAACACAAGCTAGTATAGTAAGAGTTGTTCGAATTGCTATGTCTCATAAGTATGGCCATGTATTAGTATAGTTCAGAGCAAAATTGTCCAATAATTTAGCTAATTGGATTCTTGAATTGTATAAAAATAACCTGACTTTAATATTTTGTTCACTTTTTATTTTTTTTTTTACTTGTTGTGCAACAAACTTTAGTGGCAGGATATCCTGCCACTCGTCTATAAATACATGAAATAAACTTTTATGACATAACTTATGTTTTTTGATCAGTACCTTACAAATAATTTACATAATCGAATAAAGTATGAGTTCTCGCTTTTTTAATTATCTTAAAGCGAACTCATGAGGAAATTCTCCATCTTCGATTGCAAAAAATATTCATACAGAAAACTGCAATATGTTAGGAAGTGTACCTCCAATAGAACAACCCGATGCTAACAGACGAATGTACTGGGAAACATAAGAAAATTGTATAAATAATCTGATCGCTCAATCGATTAAGAGTGACACTTTTGATCAAATTATACGCATTTTGCAGACAGCATGAAAGTAAGTAACGATCTATTTTATAAGGTCCGTCCCCTATTTGAATATTTGAACAATGTTTATAAGCAAAAAGAAGGCCCAGAACACAGCAACATTAATGAAATTGTGATACCTTATTATGGAAAGCATGGTGATAAGTGAATCATTTATTGTAAGCCAATACGTTTCGGGCTTAAAGTGTGAGCTTTGTGCTCATCGGGCGGATCTCTATTACACGCGGAGTCATACCACGGTATTCATACAAAAAATATTGAAAGAAATCTTGGCCTTGGTCCTAATGTTGCGAAGGAAATTGTCCAACAGTTGAAATTACAGCCTCAACATTACGTGATTTTTGATAACTTTTATACATTAACCTTCTTAAAAATTAACGAAATTAGGAATCGGTGCTACAGGCACTCTTAGAGAAGACAGGTTCAATTGATGCTAAGAATGACCAAGGGGAAAAAAGAACAAGGCTACATGGAAAAAATATTTTTTTATAATATTTCACTTGTGTATTGGAAAAATAACAGGCTTGTTACGGTAGCCTCAAATAAAAATTAAAATCAATTTCTAAAAGCTATTAGGTGGAATAAGGCCAAAGGAAAACACATAAATGTCGAAATACCCTATTCTATTCGTATTTACAATATGTTTGTAGTCGGTGTTGACCTTTTTGACCAGAGTGAATCCTATTACATATATAGTGAGAATTCGTTCCAAATAATTGTGAAGGCAAATTTTTGCATGAAGCGTAAATGCCCAGACCGTTTGTCCAAGGAGAATATATCAAAAGAAAAAAGACATATCATTTTAAGAAAATCAGATAACTATAGCAATTGGTATTTCAAAAAGTTTGGAATATTTAAGAAAAACAGATCCTAGAGTACAACCCAGCGGGCCTGCTGCAATGACTGTTCGCTACAATGGAGGTCAAAATAAAGTAGATTTAATTCAAAACGTCACCAGTTTTCCTCCAGAATTATCACTAAAATGTTTGATGTACTTTTACATTCCGAATGTATTGAACCTTTCCCATACAAAATAAGTAAATTAATTTAGAATAGAAAATATAGAAATACATATTTATATGTGTATGTATATTAGGATAAAGAAATAATTTACAGTTATCTTGTATACCTATATGTTGACCATTATTTTTAAAGTTACATTTGAAAAGTACAAAAACATGATTTTATAGACGAGTGGCAGGAAATCCTGCCGGTCAAAAAACCTGGTTTTCAGTATTTTTTCTCCAAAATTTTATTGGATATGTCAAGAAACAATAAAAATCAGTATATTTTCCCGAAAAAATATAGATTTATGCGACAAAATAATCTTCGGCTTTAATGGGTTAAGATAATCTTTTGCACACTTTTTGTAACATTATGCTAAATTAATCATATACCCACTTAACACAATCCGTTGAATGTGAAACTAAACTAAAATTTGAAAGATTGATATTAATAGTATTACGTAATTTGGACTTGACAATGAAAAAAACATATATAGCAAAGTATTACTTTACCAGAATTATCATATTTTTGGATATTTTGTGGATTTTTCTTTCGTAAATCGGATTTTTTTTTTCAATAATCCGTTGAATGTGAACAAAACTAAATTTGAATGGTTGATATTAATAGGTATTACGTAACTTGAACTTGACAACAAAATACATTTTTGACATTACTTTTCCAGGACTATCATATTTTTGGATATTATGTGGATTGGTTTTGGTATCACGTAATTTGTTTTTTTTTTGTTGCTCTTTTTTAACAGAACCATCATAAAAAAATGCGTTGAAACAAAAAGTCGAGCAAATTGGACAATATTTAAATTGTAATAAATAGCAAAACCAATCTTGGTAAACTAGTTTGTAATTAACATCAATGCGATAGCCGTTTGCATTAATGCATGTTGAACTCTCAATGTTGGGGGTGCAGGTTCGAATACTCCCGAGAGGGATGATCATTTTTGCTCTACCGCATTGATAAGATAGTAGATTTCATAGACTAGTTTACACACTATAATGCTTATTTATATCCTGTCGGATACAATTTTATCAAACCAAATAGGCAAAAAAAGTATTTTTATGATATACTATATATGACGAATTATATTTCACACTTTATCAATTTATATATCACAAAGTAACTGAAATATCATGTTTCCAGTTGTTGAAATATGAATATAACAAAAGTATAATACAAGACACAGTGATTAATTTTAATGCTAAAAAGCTTATTTATATCCTGTCAGAATGCAATTCTATCGAACCATAAAGTCAAAAAATTAACATGTAGTACACTTAAAATTGACCTTCATTTTGTTTTTGTGTAAGGCCTAAATATACTTAAATGATTGTCAATCAAACAAAATTACAAGGCTTCATCTCATTGAATACATAGCCCATTACAACAACTAAATATATAAACTACCTCATAAAATGCATTTCTCCTCCCAGCATAAGAGCTTTGCCCTCACATGATGAGGAGCTTTCTAAAAACAAAGTCTATTCTCTCTCTCTTTCTTGATTTGATTAACTTTTTTAACCCACATCAATTCATTAATAAATCAAATGTGACTTCATCATCAGATGATGATTTGTTTTGAAGGTTAAATGGGGCTTGAGGAGGCCTTGCAGGGAGCCTTTGAATATCTTAAATAAATCTTCTTAGAAACTTGTTTCTTAAAATTATTTTATATTCAATTATAAAAAACAAATATAATATAAACTAGAGGCATATATACACTCAGAGAGTGCAAACCTCCGCCGTCACGGGGTCCTTATGAGCCTTCCGAGGCGGATTTTCGCGACTGGGGCGGCGTAGAGGTACGGGGGAGGGTTCCCCTCGACGGAAATTCCGAGAGGAAGACGCTCCCGGCACCCGATTTCACAGCGACATCTATTGGCAGAGTAGGCTAACTTGAATATTTATTAGTATTTAGCTCATTTTGCATCTTAAAGAAGCACTCAGAGATGCCAAAATTTAATCACTTGTTCCTTTTGGCACTTCTAACAACTCCACAATGTTTCATCTGAATCCGTTCGGTACTTTGAGTTTGACCTCTACAAACAACAAAAACAAACTAAAAAACCAACAAACCAACGCCAGTGAAAACAATACCTCCTTCGGCGGAGGTAATATTAAGTCACAATAAGTAATATATATTTTTAATTTGTTTGGGATATAATGGGATATATAATTGTGGTATCGTTTTTTCCATTTTGATATTGTTATTTTAAGTCAAATATGTGATCAATTGGAAATGTAGCCGTGTGTGTTAAGGCGTGTTCAACTCTCAATGTTGGGGGCGCAGGTTCGAATCCCGAGAGGGGATGGTCATTTTTGCTCTACTTCATTGATAAGATTCTTGGTTCGATAGACTAATTTTAATGCTATAATGATTATTTATATCCTGTCGGATGCAATTCTATCGAACCATATAGGCAAAAAAAAAAATAAAATAAAGTACTAACTGACATTACGTATTTTCCACTGGTATTAAAATACATAAGAAAAATACAAGATGAGGAAGATGGTTATAAAGGATGTTTAAAAATAAAAAAGTCTATATAATTATATAAAAACCTATTTGAATTGCCCTAGTAACTGATCCAAGTGCATCTATTGCTTTTCTTCGACTTAAAATATTGTTAAAAGAAGCTAAATGTATAAAAAATCATTATTTTTTTGTCAACAGAAATTTATAACTCAAGTAAAGGGATCAACTCCAGAACTTTTGCAAGTGTAATTAATAAAACATATGTTATATTTAGTGCAAATTATCTAAAAAGTTAAATAGCCTGAATAAAGCTTTATTTTGTAACTTCAATTAGGATATGTTTTAATTTTAGTTTTCTGATTTTTCCTCTCTACTTAATATCTTTGATATGAAGGCGTTCTAACTTTTGAAAAAAGAATTTATACTTATTTTAATAAAAACAAGAAACTCCCGCGACATTAATTAAATTTACATTCATACAGCGGAAAGTTTGAGTTATGCTTTAAATTCAATAAAAAAGTTATTTTAGAACTTTCCACTTTGCAGTTATTCGTACAACGATGGTATTTATTTATTAGACCCTTTCAAATGACCAAATTTGTACAGTTAAAGTAAAGGCAGATTTTGTTAATTATATTTACAGAAAAGTGATAACTGTATCGAGTTCAAAAATAGAAAATTATTGTAAAGATTTATATGATTGATTTCGTAATATATAGTAATAGAATGTTTTCTTGGATGAGGAAATAACTTAGTTATTCACCCAGGGGAGGATATATATATATATATATCAAATTAAAAAAAATATATTGATTTTTTATCAGAAGCAATGTTTTTATGAAATAAATCTAACTATATAAGGAAAATTGTGTTATGAAAACAGAAATTCACTTTATAGTTGAAAATTTTATGCCCATTAGATATTTAAGTACTAAATTAGCAATGGAACAAAAATATCATTTGTGACAATGGACCGATTCAAAGCCAAACTATTATTTTGCCAATTCATTAACTCATTTTTAAAGTTTTCAGGAAAAAAAATTATAATTGGTTTCGCATACTATGAGGTTAAAACATTTATAGATTAATCTTCTACTAAGTGACAAATATAAATATTTATTATTGCACCTAAAAATAAAGACAAAGATGTTTTAGAGAACAGATATAAAGTATTGTAAAAGCAGGGGTAAGCTAATAATTTGTGGTGAAATAAGATATTTGGTGGGCTAGAAAAGCAATACCATGAACAAATAGAAGAAAAAAATACAAAAAATAAACAAAAACGCATAAAAATATATTTAAAGTTTTTTTTGACGAGTTTGTCGTACTGTTGTATAGTCAAGTAAAATGTTTTTAAAGGCAATTGTGCAAATATATGCATAGTTTTATATTTTGGTCGGAATCCATCCCAATGAGCATTGCTGTTCGTAGATAGGTCAAAGATGTGGATTTTATGTTTAATTGCAATATATTTTTTCCCTGTATTTCAGTTCTTATATAAAAGTAGAAGTAGTTGTGTACAAAATAAATAATAAGACATTTTAATAAGTCTTAATTAATAACGACAAAAGAACGAACCAAATAAAACAAATTAGAACAAATAAATACAAATTAGAACAAATAAATACAATAATATAACTAAGGTAAACAGTAAAAAACTAAAATTAGCATTATAATAATGAAGGTTAGCGTGAATTAAAAGACTAAAACAGACATAAAAATTCATGTAGACCATAAAATTCTAATAACTTCTTAATTTGCAATATATCTCTTACAATAATTAGAGTAGGACAATCGAATAAGATGTGTAGAGTTTCGGGGTTGAGGTCACTACAGTCTGTACAACATTGGTTGTAAAATATTAGATCATTCGAGATCTGAAACCATATAATTAAAATGTCCGGTAGTCGAATGCATTATTTGAGTCTTCCAAACTGAAGAAAGTTAAATTGCTTCAACATTTGAAGCGTCAGTATTCTATGAGTGCTAAAAGAGTCAACCAGACCATTATTACTTATAAAGTTTCCTTTAACCAAAATTACAGATATAATAAATTAATTTTCAAAAATAAATAAAACGAAATATTTAAATCAAGCGAATCATAAAATCTCTAAATACCTATTATGTATACACAAATCAGCTTTTTCAATGTACTATTATTACAGTACGAATTTTACCACGGTGATATGTTTTCCATTGATACGGAGAATTATTATGAAGTACAAAAAACTGTATTCAACAAAAAAGGCAACGTAATTTTTTTTGACAGTTTTTATATTAATATTTAAGGATCCTACTTGTAGTTTCTTTGATTTTGCTTATATATACATACAAATGATAAAAATAAGAAATCTAATATTTTTCTAGCATAAAACAGTCATCTGGTTTTTCAGGCAACACGTTTTTGCTTAAGTAGTTAAATCTCTCCCACCGTGAAATAGGAGATCTTTTAATAAAAGTTCCGATATTTTTTTTGGTGATGAAACGTTAATCTAAGGAGACAGATAAGCTATACCCATATTAAGATAACCCTGATTCTATCTGCCTTCTTATTACTAAATGGCATTGGCCTCATCAATCATCATATATTTATATACGTACTCAACAGAATACCAAATCAAGAAAATAAAAAACCTGCTCTTTATTCATTATCTTCTTCTTTGCAAAAAAAAATGATGCAGGTTTTGCAAAAGGAAATAAAGAAGCTGAAGGAGTTTTAATATTTGCTAAATATAAATGTTTTCTTATATGTGCACTTAGATGTATGTAAATTTGGAGCAACTATTTGCTTACATTTTTTATAATGCAATTTAACAAAAAAAAATCTTAATATTTATTTGATATTTATATACTTTTTTTTCTTCGGTTAAAAACATTTTATTGGGATAACTTCAAAATTTTAAACAGTGTAAAATAAAATACACTAAAATTGTATACAGAAACAGAGTAAAACTATTCAGGGCATTTGCGAAAATACATAAATGAACATTGTAGCTCATATTTACTGCCCTGAAGAATAACCTTATATAAGGAAAAATCATATATTACCTTGGTTTAAAAATTCACAATGTCTTCTTAAAATCCTCTTGATAGTTTTCATGTAGAGTTTCGATCTTTCAGGCACATATTTAATTATATCGCCAGCCCATTTCCACGTCGGCGCTCCTAAATCCGGGATTTGATGGAGAGAGCAGCGTAGCGAGCTGAAGCACCATCATGATGGGCCTAAGGTCTTCTTCGACTACGTAGGCATGTGTCGTTATTTATAGAGCTAATAAAGATTTTATATTTTGTAATGCACATTGAATTGCTTTGTGACTAGGGGGTATTTAAAAAAATATTATTTCCAAAGAGAATGAGAGCTTTTAAATATTCGGAGATATATCGCCGTTTGGACACGTGTTTAGTATTTGAAATCTTTTAATTATTTGAAGAATGGGACAATCGGCAAATGCATGTAAGTATTATTTAATAAAATCCACAATTCATACAAGGATTCTGAAATTTAATAATTTTTATTGCTATATGGTTCGATTGTATTGCATCCGACAGGATATTTTTATTTTTTGGCCTATATGGTTCGATAGAATTGCATCTGACAGGATATAAATAAGCATTATAGCATTCAAATTAGACTATCGAATCTTTTCGATGAGGTAGACCAAAAATGGCTATCCCCTCTCGGGATTCGAACCTGCGTTTATATGTTTCTTTTCATCCAATAATATGTACAGCTCCGGACTAGAAATTATGAAGCCGATTTTCACGCGAGAAAACACTTTTGAAATCTCCCGAGGCAGTAGTAGAGAGTGTATAACTGACTTGTCTCCAAAATGAACGGAGCACATCATCTCAGCATCCAGGGGCGTCCGTCATATCTATATGAGTGGAAGCCAGATTGCAGTCATGATCCTCAACGACCTTAAATGCATCAAGATCCATAAGGGACTCAACAAATGTCCCTCTGTTTGGTTTGATCTTAATGAATGGAGTATCATGAGATCTTTAGCTCAAATTTCGGATCAGTCCTCTCTGTGCAGGGAATCCCGTTCTGGTATTCTGAAGAGTGAAAGATTATCCTTAAATGGGTTCTCCAGTTCCCACACACTATGTTTGACGAGGACCAATCGGCTTTACTGAACTTTTACTACATTTTGCAAAACGTCTATTACATTTTATTAGCCTGATTTACAAGATAAAAAGAATTCACAATATTTTCGTTTAATTTTTTATATAAATAGCTTTATGGAAGTAGTTTTTTTTTTCGTATATATATTGTGGTGATTTCTTAGCAATTTATGTTATTATTAAATACATACTTAAGTATTTATGCAGTTTGGATGAATGAAATAAACAGGTAAGAAGCTATAAATGGTACTATATATCATAAAAACAACTAGTAAAAGTTTCATAATTTCATCTTTGTTTTATCTATGTGTCATCTATTCTATTTTGTTAGATTCATGTTTCAACAATTCGGAACATGATATTTCAGTAACTTTGTTATATATAAACTGATACAGTGATAAATATATTATGTCATATATAGTATGTCATAAAAATACTTTAATATACTAAAACACTGAACTGCATAAATTTGGCATTGCACTAATAAGGGTTAAACTGCCATTACACAAAGGAGAACTTAATGTTATTTAACAATCACTTAAGCTTCATTGACTTCACTGCAGTAAATCAACTTTTGATTTCCACTAAACTTTTCACCCCTAATGATTGAGCAATAAAGGACAACTTTATGCGTAAACAAGTTGTTTACGCCATTACAATTATGCACCAGGCTTCATTATCAATGACTGCAATATATGCATAATATACCCATGAATGCATGTGTAGGACTTCATTCAATATATATAAAGTCTTAATTAGCTTTTACAAATATAATAAAAAGTTGTGAGAATCCTCTGGACAATAAAACATTACACCATTCGTTTATTGTACATATGCAGAGTAGGACAAGTGTCCTTCGTCACTTATAATGCAGTTGAATATATGTTGTCAATCACGTAATTGTAATACAATCGGAAAATAATGTATTGATTGCAATAAATATATATATTAAGTAAATGCATTCCTGACATATATAATAATTGCTCAAGCTTTAACGTCATCAAAGATGAATATATCTATTTATCACTGTATGCAGATGTTTCACCTTTTAGAAAAAACATATGTTTGTTTGATTTTGACTCATCGTTCTGCATGTGTATGAATACAAATCAGGGGAGACATTACTTTTATATTGATACAAAAGTACAACTCGTGAATTTATTACAAAAAAAATGAGTAATTGTTTCTTGTATAATTCAACCCTTACAATGATTATTTTAATGTATCCCGGAATTCATTTTAAGCTATCTAGAGGCATTTATCACCTCTTTATGTATTGCCTTTCTTCTTTTGGGATAATAAATGTAGTCGAATCTTTATGTTCAAAGTTCATTTACCTGAATTCTTACAACTTAATATGTACAAAGATCACAGTCTATGTTTTATTTTCTCTGATGTCACACTCGAAGCATTTGAACAATATAATAACGCCTTTGTATCTATGAATACAGGTTTTAGAATAGCGATATATAGATCCTGAGGCAGACAACAAGGGGCTCTGAAGCAGATTCCCCTTGACGAGGAGTGATCAGGGCCAAGCTGGCAGATATATGAGTTTGTTGCGGCAATCCATTGTTGAGACAAAAGGAACCGTTTAATGGATCAGCGAGGGTAAGAAAGCTGTCCTTTGCTATTTACAGTACCCACCATAGAGGGCATTGCAAGGAGTAAAAAACAGTAAGTCATATATAATGGTTTAAAGACAAACAATCCCTGATTTTCTGTCCCTCACACATACAAATGATATTTAAAGATGTCAAAAGGTAGTTCCTGCAAGCTCAACCATAAACATATTTCTTCTGTCAACTCACTGTTCTTTTTATAACCAAATAAACATAAATTTATCGGAGTATGAGGAGATGCTTCATTCAATTTCTATTAATAATGACAATGACATGGATCGACGACCATGAGACATGACAATTTGTGTCCTTCAGGATGATGTTTTTTTTTCTATCAGAACTGAGGTTCATTCCTCAATAGCCACGATTGAGTTAATACTTTATATACCCAATCCAACTGTTTTATTTTTCCCTATACTTTTGTTCCAACAAATCACTTTAAAAAATATTACCTTTTTTACACCCTGGATGACATGAAAAACAAAGTTGGTCCCCTCTAGCAAAAAGCCGTAAGGATTGTAGTGGTTAAAACCAAGGTATATTTAAAAACAATGAACGACCACATTACCAAGAGAAATTACTTTTCAGCGTCCGGGATTTCTATGACGTCATACGGGAAAGTGGGAAGAATATAATTTTGGAATACATACTTTTAAAATGTAATATCAAAAACAGAGTTTATCTGTTTGTTTCCAGAAAAAATAGTCTTTTTTTAGATCGAATTCTAGAAATACAAGGATATATGTGGGGTTTAGCAATAAATCCGGAATCGGAAAAAGTGGAATATTTTTTATAATATAATTTTTATAATTATAAGGTGTATCTCCTGCCCTTGGCCACCTTGTTCATCCAGAGCACCACCACGTCCCTCAGCACCTCCAAGTAGACTTCTTGGTTGATCCTGAGACCCACGGAGAAGAAGTGAGGGCCATCACGTCGCCGTCGGAGGAGATCACGCCCAGGACCATGACTGAGGCCGGGTTCTGGGACTTGAAGACCATGGGCACGTCCTCAGGGTCCAGGTAGATCCACCTGGTGTTCTGCCTGTTGTGAGTGCGGTCCAGGTTGAAAAGCTTATCATCTGAGAAGAATCTCAGGGAAGGGCTGGAAGAAGACTTGATGAAGTTGAACATGTCCTTACCCCTGGCCACCCTGGCATCCTTTTGCTTCTCAGTGAGGGGATGTCTCCCCTTGAGGGTGAAGCTCTTGTACCCCAGGTCCTCCCTGACGGCCTTGGAGATGGTGTAGATGCTCACGTCCTTGGCGGCTGCCAACTTCGTCATTGGGGTGCCTGGGTTGTTCTTGATGGACCTGTTCAACCCAGCCAGGAACCTGGGAGACCTTATCCTGTCACTCTTGGAGTTGTGGAACTTCCTCCTGTACTCCCTGTGGCCTTGAACCTCTTTATGATGTCATAAACAGTGGACTTGGGGTAGTGAGGAGCTTGATGATGTCCTGGGCACCGTGGCCCGCTTGGAAGAACTCGAGGACGGCATCACGTCTCCTCTGTTCCATGATGAGGGATTGTTTTTCTAAATATTTTTTTCTTAAAATTCGGAAGAAAAGAGTCTGGCCTCTCCCAACATAGTAAGAATTAATTAAATTAGGTACTGGAAGAGGTGAAAAAAGGCCCTTAAAAGGGATTCTGGATTTATCGCTAAGCCCCTGTATAAACCATAATTATTTTTCTTAGTACTCTGATAATGGGTACGGTACAATTCAGCGCCACCGATTCAGCGCCGCCGATTCAGCACCGGCCGATTCAGCGCCGATTCAGCGCGCCGATTCAGCGCCGATTCAGCACCAGATTCAGCGCCGGCCGATTCAGCGCCAGCCTCAATGACTTTGATTTAAAAAAATTCAGACCTTTTTTCACAAAAAATTATGTTTTCTTTACGAGTACAATTGGTCAACTTGGCACAAGATAATTGTTTGCAGAAGTATTCAACAACAATGGGGTTTCAAATCCATCGCAAATTGTAAAAATACGAGTAAGGAACCCCTCAATTTATATCTTGAGCACCTTGAGTACTCGGGTCCCGCCGGCCACAACAATTGTGTATTGGGTTTCAAACCCATCGCAAATTGTAAAAATACGGGCAAGAACCCCTCAAATGCCATTTTATGCACCTTAAGTTATCGGGTCCTGCCAGCTGCAACAATGGGGTATTGGAGTTCAAATCTTCCGCCTATTGTAAAAATACAAATAAGGAACTCCTCAAATCTTTGAGGGTTCCTTCGAGGGTTTGAAACCCCAATACACATTGTTGGGGCTGGCGGGACCCGAGAACTAAGGTGCGCAAAATGGCATTGAGGGGTTCTTACTCGTATTTTTACAATTTGCGATGGGTTTGAAACCCCAATACACAATTGTTGTGGCCGGCGGGACCCCAGGACTCAAGGTGCTCAAGATATAAATTGAGGGGTTCCTTGCTCGTATTTTTACAATTTGCGATGGGTTTGAAACCCCAATACCCCATTGTTGCGGCTGGCGGAACCCGAGGACCCAAGGTGCATAAAATGGCATTTGAGGGGTTCCTTACTCGTATTTTTACAAGTGGCGAAGGGCTTGAAACCCCAATACCCCATTATTCCGGCTGGCGGAACCCGAGGGCCCAAGGTGCACAAAATGGCATTTAAGGGGTTCCTTAATCGTATTTTTACAAGTGGCGAAGGGTTTGAAACCCCAATACCCCATTGTTCCGGCTGGCGGAACCCGAGGGCCAAGGTGCACAAAATGGCATTTGAGGGGTTCCTTACTCGAATTATTACAATTTGCAATGGGTTTGAAACCCCAATACCCCATTGTTGCGGCTGGCGGAGCCCGAAGGCTCAAGGTGCACAAAATGGAATTTGAGGGTCTCTTTACTCGTATTTTTACCAATGTAGGTAGGTTTGAAACCCCAATACCCCATTGATGTTGAATACTTCTGCAAGGTTTGACCAATTGTACTGCTACAGGAAACATAATTTTCTTTGAAAGGATGTTATAATTTTTTAAATCAAAGTCATCGAGGCTGGCGCTGAATCGGCCGGCGCTGAATTGGCTGGTGCTGAATCGGCGGCACTGAATCGGACGGCGCTGAATCGGACGGCGCTGAATCGGCCGGTGCTGAATCGGCGGTGCTGAATCGGCGGTGATCGGCGGTGCGAATCGGCGGTGCTGAGTCGGCGGCGCTGAATTGTCCCATTCCCTCTGATAATGGTCTTCAATTTTATGTTGTCTTTTTTACTCATATGTTTTGAATTTTATTAACCAGTCAGTAGGGGATTTTCAAGAAGTAATTATTTTCAATGATGATATTATTTATGTATAATTTTACACAATTGCTTATTTAAAACCAATGTAAAAACAAAATATTTTAAACCATAAGGATGAAAATGAAATTTATGGAATTAAGATGAATGCATGAATCTTCTCAAACACTCCAGGGGTCTTTTTACCCCTCCTTAGCCCATATTTCCTCCCCCAAGGCTTAATAGATGGATGTCCTATATGTACTTATATTTAAAATATTCACATAAAAACCTATGTTCATGCAGGATTTTACTTTTTTCAAATTTTATGCATGATTGAAGTTGGGAGAATATGTTTTATGTATTGGAGTCGCTCATGCTTTCATTTAATTTCTTCATTGCTTTATATATAGCTGCTCTTGTGCATACATCGATTGTGTATTTATATATTCAAATTTAAACAAAATATCCAATGTAGGGGGGGGGGGAGTATTTAAAGAAAAATTATTTAGTAAAGGACAAATATACTTATGTCTTATAAATATCTAAACACTATCACATGAGAAGAATTGCACATGTTTGCACATGTTTATATAATTGTAATTAGCCTATAAAACGACATATTCTTTTGATTACTACATGCTTAAGTAGGGAAAGACTTATTCTAATCTCCTTTTTATTATATAACTAGACAGAATGAAATGTTGAATTGGAAAACGGCAAAAATTATACATAAATTTGTTAATTTAAACTATGATATATGAAATCAAAAAGATAACTCTTTCATTATCTTGTAAAGTAATGAACATTGATATGATGTAGTCATTATGGAACCCTTATATTATAGTGATTGTAAGGAATGGTGAAGATGTCAAAGTAAAAAATATACAAATGATATTAAAAACATTAATTAATGGGAAGGGTAACAAATTGCAGAAAAAATAGACATTTGAAGTAATGTTTTTAATTCCTATTTCAGTAACAAATTAATTCATTAAGTGTTAATAGAAGTAATCGTGCTAATTATTTGTGTCAATGAAGTAAAACACCCTCAGATATTATATATAATATGTGTTTATGTAATTCACCTCCATTTTATTGATAAAAGTAAAGTACTTATACTTAATATATGTATTTTAGCATAGTTTAACACCGATTCTAACTTGTAGATATTTATAAGATGATTATATTTTTTGAAGATTGAATACTATTTTATGTCTTATCATATACTTTCCATTTTTATTCGAATATTATGGTTAGATAGATATAAAAAGTACTTTCACACAAAAAGATCACTTTATTGGATTTTTGTGTGTGGAAGTATAAGCTTTCAAATAATACGTTTAATTAAATTCAATGTAGTTCAATGTGAGTTAATGATGGACACATTATATATAAATTTATTTTAAATTATATGTCTCAATCTACAGCCAAGTAACCTTCTGCTCTATTTAGATACAATTAAATAGACTTTTACAATGCCAAAGCGTATCTCCTTCGACATCAAAGCATCTTAAACCAAATACAGCGCCGTTAATTGTAGGAGTTGAAGGCTGTTTTTGACTTTTTTATTACCAACTTTAAAGCATACAAATCCATTTTTTGTTGCCTCGTATTGCAGCGAAATTCAAATATATCCCCTCTTGACTGAGGTGTTGATTGCGACATCTTTTTAAAACATTGTTTTTATTTATTATATATATTTTTTCATTGGAGAAGGTCTTTATTCTATTCATATAAACAATATATATATATATATAACAAATACATATAAAAGTGGGAGATTTTTATCCTCTATTAGAGATAACCACTTGATATGTATAACTTACTCGTGTTAAACTAAAAAAACAATAATCATATACTTGAGTTCTGGCTTTATGAAAAGAAGACTTACTGGATAAGAAACAGTATCTCTTGCATTGTCACAGGAATCTGGAGATGATTTGACATGTGACAGAGAATGCACGAGAATCCTGTGTAATTCTGATGATGGTAGGGCATTCACATTGGAATGTTCAGATCATCAACAGGCTTCACCCCAGTCACAGATATATCTACGGCAAACACGGGGCGTGCAAGTATGTGAAAGTTGCTTATGAAAGCATTTTCAAGCTACATCAGGTGTTGGAAACTTATTAAAAGGGAGTATGTCTGAGTCCCCGCTTGGAAAGTGCTGATTAATGATGATATGTCATGAAAAAAAAATCATAAATATACTCAAAAAGGAGGATGTGCCCTACATGCATCATGGACACTATTTATGGGGGGGAAAATTGAATCTTCATTGGGCTTTAATACTCTTAAACTCTTTTTCACTTCAAAGAAACAACACCAAGAGTCCAATTGAAAAAAATATATTTTAAACTCTTCGAGTTTGGAGAACTGAGGAAGCACTATGTTAGGATGTAATAAATTCATACATTTACACACTTTTGAAAATATGCTGTAACAGTCAGGTACGAAAGATGGTGTTGACCAAATGACCTAATCATATAGCACACAAGCTCTGGTGGTTAGTTGCTGTTTGGAATAACATTATTGACATAGGAGCAATGAATACATGAATATTGCTCAGATACAAGAAACAATATATTCCCTAAAAAAATTATGGATCTATCGAAAAAAAGAGAGAACCTCATTCGTCGAAATGACAATTAAACTGAAGGACGGATATACAGGAATGGCCAAAAGTAGTGCTCGCTACGTTTTGCTCCCTAACTCGATAACTATCTAATCTATTCCGATTGATTCATTTTTTAAACAGTAGTGTACATATTCTCCTAATTGTATGACATTTTACTGGTCTGTAACGTTTCTAAGACGTCCTCAAGGCACATTTTGGTCAAGGCCAGCCTTAAGTCCCTAGTAACAAAGGTTCGGCAGATAATATCAAAAGCGGCAAAGGCGAAACGGGCAAAGAGGTGTAGGATGTTGCTCGACTGGCTTCATAAATTCATCTGGGTCATCAGCCGAATGGAGCTCACTGTGAGTGCAGAAGGCATTTAGAGTTTTTCTAAAACAATTATGTTGTTTTTGGAGCTAGAACTTTGAAAAACTTTATGTACCTAAGGGCAATATATCCATTCCGACTTTTAAAGTCATCTTTGTATTAACACTCATTATTGATCAGGATGTGATTTCCAAGCGGGCATTACTTTTGGCCACCCCTGTACATAATTTGAAAACAAAGAATGTGTTATTCAAGTATTGCTAATTTGCTTCATAGTTTGATGTAAAGTATCGTAAAATAATACTATTAAAATAAGCGCCGAAATTGATACTTTGGTTAAAAAAAGAATATTATCTTTTCAGCCATCCTTGTTTAAACCTTATGTAGATGGATAAATATCACGAAATTTGTGCAATGCACCATTCTTATCTCCTGCATGGCCAATAAAGGAATGTACCTTAATACATATTCTAATGTCTGCAACAAAAGTAAGAATAATTATTAATCCCTACTTTTATCCAGTAAATTTTCATAGCCATTTGTTTCTTTTGTCATGTTCGATGGAATTCCCTTTACAGAAATGTTTATTTTATTATATTAAATTTTATTTATTCTAAGCCTATAATTTTTTTATGAATTATTATAGGAATTTAAATGTTGTTTGTTAAGGGAACTAAATTAAAAATTGGATTTTCTGGATTTAGTTCATATTTACTCTTGTTTTGTAAAATTTAGCAAAAAATATATACTTTTACATATTTGCTTCTATCTTTTTGCTTCAACATTCTTTTGATATTATTATTATTATTGTGCTGTTTTATAGTGAATATTAAGCATAAAATTGATTTGGTGAAATAAAGTATTTAAATTTTCTGTAATCTTCGTACTTATTGTTATTTAACGAACACAACATGAAAGTGCCCTTGGAGCTAATTGATTAAGTGGTTTATTTTGTCTTTGCTCGCCCAGATTCCTAGATTCGATAGTGAGTACAAGAGGCCAAGTGCCGCGCACAGGGCTGTGCAAGTCGCCATAAATGACGCCGCCAGGAGCATCGTTGGATGTAGAAGACGGGATCACATCCACATCGGGGATCTCCTTGAGAGAGCAGGCCTTCCCTCCCTCAACGAGGTGGCCGTCAAGGCGGTGGCCATGGAGACCTGGAAATGCTTTTACTCCAACGACGGGGGCGGCGGTGCCAGGAACCCGGTTGGTGATTTCGTCTTCCCATCCCGAGGAGGCCCATGAGGTCCACGACTCCAGTGGCGTACCCACTTTGGAGGGAGACAGCTACTTTTGCATGCCACGCATATCAGTGTGGAACTTGTCTAAGGCCTTGAGGTCGGCCACTACCCTCCACACTGCCAGGACCGCAGCTAGGGCCATTGGGGCAGCGTCCCCATATAATCCATTCTGCATGGGCATTTGTTTTATTTGTTTCTATTTTTTATTTTTTATAATTTTATTGTTTTTATTATTTATTTTTAGACTAGTTACTAATGTAACTAATCTGCCCCATTGCAAATATATACTCGATTACACACTTCATTGCTTGCATCTTCTTCATGTTTCTAAACCGGGTAACTGCTTTATTAGACGCTTCACATCGGCGACGTTCTCCTCTTTTCGTATTCCCGGGAACTTCCTCCATGTTGCATATTCACCAGATCAAAACTCCCACTATCAAAATCATTATATTATCTCTTTATAGTAGTGTAAGTGCCAGAACAGGATATCGGAAGGATTTTAATTTTGTGGATCTCATTGGCCCTCTTGCAATGACTGCATCAAGTTTGAATGATAATTGTTTGTTTGTGGTGTT
The DNA here is from genome assembly GCA_013387185.1 of Caligus rogercresseyi. Lineage (NCBI taxonomy): Eukaryota > Metazoa > Arthropoda > Copepoda > Siphonostomatoida > Caligidae > Caligus > Caligus rogercresseyi. The sequence goes on from CP045894.1 coordinate 1,048,798, forward strand.
AGTGGTGATATATAGAAATTGTGCCTTAGTTAACTATTTTTTCCCTCCTGTATTGTTCAGATGATATAAAACTACATAAAAATATTATTTATCAGTAAAACTAGAGGTATGTATACACTCAGAGAGTGCAAACCTCCGCCGATCCCCACCAAATGAATCACTTGGTCTATTTGTCATTTCCAACCCTCTACGCCCTGTCCTTTTAACTCTACATACTGCTCCTTTAACTCTACACACTTGAATTATAGGGGGCGTTCCAGTTCATCAAAGAGGAGAGCACAGCACAGCGACATCTATTGGCAGAGTAGGCTAACTTGAATATTTAGTAGTATTTAGCTCATTTGGCATCTTAAAGAAGCACTCAGAGATGCCAAAATTTAATCACTTGTTCCTTTTGGCATTTCCAACAACTCCACAAAGTTTCATCCGAATCCGTAACGTACTTTTTGAATTATCCTGCTGACAAACCAACCAACCAACAACCAACGCCAGTGAAAACAATACCTCCTTCGGCGGAGGTAATAAATATTATAGCATTTAATAAAAATCTACACAAGAGGTATATCAATCAAAATATCATAAGAGTATCTTTAAAAAAAATTCCATATATATTTAATACTTTGAAATATTCTTTTGATTTTGAAGGATAAAACTGATGACGTTCCATGCAAGGACCCATGAATGCTTGATGTCAGAGGGGATCTTGAGGGTGAGGGCGGGGTATCGAGCGGCAGAAGTTAGCATCATATATCGAAGAATGGACGGTTTTATAACTTCTTTTTTGTCCAACAACTAGCTATGTAGGCTTTAGAATTTGACAAAGCATACTATATGGTCCAACTTTTTATATAAATAGAGTCACTTTTTCTTCATTTTGTGTTCGTATGTCTGTTCTCGTTGGCCAAAAAATCCCCTACCATTGACTGTCAAAAACGATTATGGCAAGCGGACAATCAACATATGCGTGCACAACGTCGTTGTACAGCTTGCCAAAATTAAGACAATGGAAATCAAATGATATATAATCATATGTTGGAGGATATCTGCAAATGAGCCGTGAACTTTTTCTTGTTGTAAATTTCAAACAGAGAATTAAATATTCTTGATGTCCATTCTTCTGAAAGAGAAAGCCTTTTTTATTAACGTTGGCAATAGACTCGGCTTCCTCATAGAAACTTAGAGGTTACATTTTGAGGTACTATTGACAGAGAGGTGTATACAAATGAGCTGCTCTTTCCAAAAGGATATCGAAAACGTCCGTCACGAAATAGACTTTGGGGTGATGAATGAGGAAGACTTAAATTTTATGAGTAATTGCTTTTCCTTCCAATACTGGTGGGCTATATGGATTTATTTTTAAGCTTTTTCTTGATGTGCTTACGAATTATATCAACAGTGCTGTCACTTTTAAAATTAGGGAAACATTTCCATGTAATATGTTGCACCGCACCCCAAGTCTCTGTTAACCTCACAGTTTATGCATTCGTAAGATTAGTTCCAAAGCGTAGACAAACATACAAGTCATTATTAGTTAAAGTGTACCTCCATTCCTTGTTCGGATTCTTAGTGGTGTTAATAAATACTTTCAGATAGATTCATGGTAAAATCTGAAATAAAAGAGATAGACCTTCTCTAATTTGTAGTTATTGGTCTTTTTATTGTTGGAAGATAGCGTCGATGGAACTACTTAAACTACTTGTGTGAACCTATTCAAGCTCTCTAAGTATGTACCTTATTTACTTTTTAAATAATATATATCTATTTCATTATCCATGATACAACCTAATAATAATATTTCATATTGCCTAGATTCTTTCTCTCCACAGATGTCTAAATGTTTATTTATGTTTTTATAACGTATTTGCTTTGGGTTTTATGTAAATGTCTCATTTTATTTATATATTTACATAATAAACAAACTGTTTGAAAAACAAAAACAACCTTTGAAGTCCATTTGACACAAAATATGATATACATTACTTATTTTCATATTCTTTTTGGAATGGTTTTATATACATAAATCTTTTATTTTATTTTATAGACTTTTCCACAAAAAGCTACCATTACTTTTTCCCCTGTTGTTAGCTGTATTTTGAGAAATACTCTATTTTCTTGCAATCATTGAATGCATCCTTTTTAATTCAACGCCAGGGGCATTTTGTTAACAACAACCTAAAAATACTTCAAAAGGACGAGACTTTTTTTGTTTACGATAATACATATTTAATTTCATGCTTCAAAGAACACTCCGCATAACTCAAATATAGGCCAATTCACAATACATCCCTCTTGTACAATAATATAAATTATTTTTATATCAAAATACTTTTTTCTTCTTCTACCTAATTTAATAACTGTGAAGCACATAAACAACAATTATTAAAAAATCAATGTGGGACACCAACAAGTGAGATTTGATTTGTTTTTTCTTCCACTTCAGATTGAATTGGTAACGCTTGTTTGCTTTACGTACAAATGCAAACATTTTGCTTGTTTCTACATGAGGCTTTTGATTTAGAACTTGTTAAATGATTTAATATATACATGTATTGGCACTCAAAAACTTATTTCACAGAAAGTAAATAGGATTAATATCTATACTCATAAAAAAAGAATTCCGTTCGTTCGTTTCCCTGTATCTCCCGAACGGGTCATTAGATCTCGACGATATTTTCAGTGAATAGTTTTGAGAGCTCTGGGATTGTTTGAGTGGGGTTGCCAACTCGTGGAAAATTCGTGATTGCCATAATTATTTTATTCACCAAAACGTTTTTTGACGATTTTTTAAAGTTGCCACGTTAGATTTTATCCAAATTTTCTGTGGATGAGACTAAGGTAGTAAGACGTGTTTTTTAGTGTTTACTTGAAAATTCATTTTCCATATGATTACTTATAAGTAAGTTTTTTTTGTCCATGTTTTTACCCCCAAATTTAAAGTTTGTGGAAAATAACAACTTTTTTGTATTGCCCCATCGCACTAATCAAATTTTAATAATGCCTAGAGATGAAGAGTGATATCAATCACTCTCAACTTTTTTTTAAAGATATGAATTAGCACTCCCTCTTAAGTTTTTTCTTTTGCTGTTTTTCCTTCATCATCGGAGATCAAACTCAGCGCTACCATACATATATTTGGCATTTTATGACTAACAAAATACTTCTTTTTACGATGTTTAAATACCCACCAATAAAGAATACAAAACAGAAAATTTGACAATGAAGACCCAATGATGACTTTTTGAGGAACTGATTTTAATATGAAAAATCACATGCTATGACATCACTAAAATTATTTGTGTGTTTTTTTTCATTCCAGACTATTGTCAAGTTGGAAAATCCAGGCCACGCCGGGTAACAGTCGCAATTATATAATAATATAATTGAATACGTAGGAAATATTCTTCTTCTATGGTAGTCTATCAAATACAAATTTAACTAGAGGCATATATACACTCAAAGAGTGCAAACCTCAGCCGTCACGGGGTCCTTATGAGCTTTCCGAGGCGGATTTTCACGACTGGGGCGGCGTAGAGGGACGGGGGAGGTTCCCCTCGACAGAAATTTCGAGAGGATGGCGCTCCCTGCACCCGATTTCACAGCACAGCGACATCTATTGGCAGAGTAGGCTTTCTTGAAATATTTAGTAGTATTTAGCTCATTTAGCATCTTAAAGAAGCACTCAGAGATGCCAAAATTTAATCACTTGTTTCTTTTGCCATTTCCAACAACTCCACAAAGTTTCATCCGAATCCGTTCCGTACTTTTTGAGTTATCCTGCTGACAAACAAACCAACGCCAGTGAAAACAATACCTCCTTCGGCGAAGGTAATTAACTATGAATGGTGGAGGACCAGTCCAATGTGGGTCATGGGATATGAGTAGGTCCATTTCACCGCTGGAAATGTAACTTTTATTCTACTGATGGTTTTTAAGGCTTCTATGTATATCTATGAGAATGCAAAAGTTAGTTTTGGTTGCAAGTGTAGGAAGCAACATATTAGGGCTGATCTTATTATTCAAATGTTTGAAATGTTAATCACAAACTCCATTATCTGTTTCTTTGCTAGGAAAAAAAACGACATGGAAAATTTCAACAAAATTCAACGCTGTGAGCTTGATCAACGAGCTCAAAGTTTTTAAAATTTATTAAACTTTATAAAAATATTTTTTTCTTCAAATTTCTTTAAACTGTTAACAATACAAACTTTTTTGGAGGTAATTTAATTTACTACAAAACATATTTGGAATGTTTTATACCAAAACAAGGATAAACTCTAGTTTGTTAAAAAAGAAAGAGCAAAATAGAAGGTATTTTTCGCATATTTCATAACTGCTTGTATCAATTAACTTCACTCATCTGTATAAGATGACTTGGTCCCTTGAGAGAAAAATTGTGGTTATAAGTATAGTATAACTTTTGATCATGTTTTCAAAAAGGGCCCTGGCTGCATTTAATCAATTCAGAATTATTATTATTATTATTAAACTGTTCACATATATACAGCACATGTATATAAAAACGATGCTAATACGTATAAAATACAAAAATAAACATTATAGTTTAAAATTTAGCATCGATCTTGAACAAACAATAAAATTTTATCTAATTAACAAGTATTAAAAGAATAAGCTGTAAAAAAAACAATAAAAATCATACAAATTTCTTAAAGTTCTTAATTATTTTCCTTAAAATTTGGTAAAAGCGATGACTTTGCGTCGGTAATATTTTATCAATTCAGCCGCGAATGTCCATGATGAACCGTCCAACGATGGGATTTGAGTGAAAAGGCAGCGTATCTACCTGCAGCTCCAAGCAGGATCCCTCTGATCTCTCCCGGTCTTATTGGTTCGTATTTAGAAAGTTTTTTTGCTATCAAGGCCTTTGCGTTTAAAAGGGCAAAATCTAGCGCCTTCGTTTTGTCAGAGGTCTTCCTCCCTCTTGAGGAGAGCCCAAACAAAATATGGTTCTCAAGCTGGATGACGACCTGTCGTCTAGGCCACCAACATTGAGGAAGCAAAACATTTTCAGTTGTACAATGGCTGGGCAATCCACGAATGTGTGGCTTGTATGATTATATAGCATTCCGCAGTCTTTACAGGGCCTGTAGAATTTTATGAGTCCTGCCGAAATTTGAAATTGTGCAGTGAACTTTCTTCCATCACAAATGTTATTTAGTTAGGATAAATCCTTTTATTCATATGTGGGTGTAGTGAATATTTTTTTTGTTAAAAAAGCACACACTTCTTCTTATCACATTCAAAACCCATTGACATTTTTAAATGCCATGGGCATAGAGTGTTTAATCCTCTTGTCTTTCTTTGGAGAGGAAACAAGAACCTTCCATCAACAAAAAGAGACCCAGAGCCTATATCATGCACCGAGAGCACACTTTTGTCCAGTGCCATTTTTCAGAATTTGTCAGTTGCTATAGGAATAACATATATATGTGGTTGATTTGTTTTTGTCATAAAGCTGATTTTGCATGTAAATTATAGTGATATGCATCTTAGTTGAAGATAAATTGTTTATAAAAAGTGTCATGTTGCTTTTACTAATTTAGTAGTCCCAATCATTATCATGAATCCAATTTTTGTACATAAGAAAAGTAAATTTTGAGATAAAACGTTTGTAAATATAATCATATGGTTTTTACTGGGCGTGTACAATTATCATCATAAATCCACTTTTTATGCATAACACAATTTAATTTTGTATTCAATGTTATTGAAAGATTTAATAATGTGAGTTGCATTATAATTATTCTATATAATACGTAAATAAGAAGAACACATAATTAAGAATAAATGAGTAAAATGTGTTTCAATTAAGAGTAAAAAACTGAGCAATTCTTGGAGGTCTCATTGTCATCATAAGATGGATGTTTAAGGAATGCACAGCGATGAAATCAAGATCTTTAGATGATAGATTGGATGCTAAGAGTATAATATATCATCAAAAATAATTTGACGGCAAGTTAGAAAAAAGCACACAGTATATTTTGAACTCCATATTATATCATTGTTTTTAGTTCCCTTTTCTTTTCTTTTTTGTGCCTATATGACTCCTAACGAGGGATAGGACTCTTGTCAAAGAAGAGAGATGGGACTCCCTTCACGAAGACGAGGGATGGGACTCCTTTCGAAGAAGAGGAATTGGACTCCTCTGTCGAAGACGAGAGGTAAAACTCCTTCCGAGGTCGAGGTCCTTTAACGAAAACGAATGAGAATCCTATCACGTTGACGAGGGATATGACTCATGTTGAAGAAGAGGAATGAGCTCCTTTCACGAAGACGAGGTATTGAACTCCTTTCAAAGAAGAGGGATTGGACTCCTCTGTCGAAAACGAGGGGTAGAACTCCTTTCGAGGACAAGGGATGGGACTCCTATAACGAAGACGTGGGACGGAACTCCTTTCAGGAAGGTTAGAGATATGAAGTCCTCTCGCATAGACGAGGGACGGGAATTTGATATCTTTCTGGAAGGAAGGATACTGATTCGAGGATGGCCAATGCATTGTCTGTATGTATTGAGATGCCTCTCCTTACTCATGTCAGTAGTTATGAGCGTCTCAATCGCCCAGGGAGTACGGAAGGAGGTAGAGAGGGATCTCCGACTTGTTTGGAGTCTAGGCCAGAAAGCTTTCATGTTATGGAAAAAGTAGTGTCCTCATTCCGGCCGGAGAGCAAAGATTGAATGCACGGATACTCGACTCTGATCATTGGAGGCCCTCTTATTTTGTGATGGTTGATTGTTACGTCAATCCTCACTCTCTCTATCTTTGTTGATGATTATGCATATGAATGGTTGCGTATGAGTTATAATCAAAATATAAGTTAGGTCGTGCAAAAATAGCTCTTTATCTATCCCCCAGTGCACATGGTAATTGAGTCCATATATGAATGTGATATGGCTTAAAGAAGTAAATATAGATTAGTTTTGGCATTGATCAAAATTGGATAATTAAAAAAGTTATTCAGAATCAGCGAATCAAAACTTTTTAATATTATTTGAGTTAATAACTAGGAGCAGCAATTAGCCCAAAATTGTCAAAAATGACCTATTTTTAGGTCAACAAACAGAAAGTAGAAATACTTATGGTTTTTTTGTGCGTATTTTATTCGATAGAATGTAATCCAAGAGAATATGGTCACATCTAAATGGAAATTTCTTCAAAATAGGGTTAAGAACCCGACCTGTCAGCATTGCAAAATTGACGAGGAAATGTGTACCCTGCCACATCATCCACGAGTACCCGCTTACATGGATGAAGATAAAGCACGCTAGGGATATTCTGCGAGGCAATGATTGTATTAAGAGGATTATATCTATAACAGTCCATTACTTTAGTATCATTTTAACTAAAAATTACAATATCTCCTAGATAAGTCGCAGCCCGATGATTCAAGATTAAGTTCAGATGAGGTGTGTCTGAGACTGTGAACTAAATACACAAACCTTGAAATGAGTCCGTCGAGCCCAGTATCTAAGTTGTCAAATCATTTTACCATCTTTCCATTTGCTAACATTATCCAATAAAATACCAAACAGGTATATATAAAGGTATGTTGTAAATCAAAACAAATCATTACAATGAAATTCCCTTCAATAAAATAACCAATTAAAATATCGAGAAAAACAATTTTTACTTACAACACCACAGTTATTAGGGATTTGGTAACTCACTTTCCTTTTTTTGTTCTATGTCTAATAGTCAGAGTAAAAATACACTCAACGTTACATGTGACGACATAAACATTAATTATTGTTCTGAGTATAAGCAGTTCCTAGACTAGATTCATAATAATAAGTGATATAGAAGGAGTTTGTTCAAAGTATTTGATGTAGATCGAGGCTCTTGAGAAGAGACAGTTAGTATTTTTAAGGAAGAGTTTATTATAATCTTTGAAGTTGATTTCCAAACAACAACGTCTGCGAACAAAATATTGCTTTTTAATTATTATATGGATTCTTCTTTTCTTTCAGCAATGACGTTCGAGAAAAGTTTATTCTTCACTTTTATAGTCTTTTTGTTGTTATTATATTATCTTAGAGAGAGGAAGATGGCCAGAAGAAATTAGGTTCATTAGACTGTCTAAAAGAATAAAGGGTGACTTTGCCTAATTAATAATTAATTATTTAAACAGATCCTCTCACTAAAAAAAACATTTTTGGAGAGGGGGGGGTCCGTCCAAAGGAGGACAAATGAGTGTTCATTAAGGAGGAAAGAGTTAATGAGTAAATTTGTATGGGGGGATTATCTAGATCACATGTTTGCAGGGCTTTTGGAGAGTTTGACTCATACAAAAGTCTATCTTGAAGGCGTAGAATGCTGTGATTAAAAAATTAAAACTTCTTAATGCGGTTTCATTTGGTGTATTAAAAAGAATGTTTATAGATAAAAACTTGAAGTAAATGATTAGAAAAAGAAAAAATGTGTAAAAAAGGAATACATATCCATGAGTTAGCTTTTTTTTCTAATATGTACGATATAAAAAATAAATTACAGCCACCAACCTACATATTATATTACTGGTATTAAATGATAAACTTTTAAATTACTTATAAAAATATACCGTATGTTCCGTCATAAATGTAATTGTATCGAACCGAATAAGTTTAAGAAACTAAGAAAAAAATCAATGGGCGGGAAGAGACATTTTTACGAATACCCAAACAGCTTTTCACATCGCTTAAATTTCAAGATTTAGTTTACATGGGGGTTGGCTTCAAATTCGATCGCTTATAGGACTTTTGGGGCCATACTAATGGCATACTAATTCTATTGGACAGCCTCTTCTTTAAACGCCCGAACACTGCAAAGTCAAGCGGCGACCAATCAGGCAAGTGAGACGGCCAAGAACTCCGATCAAAAAAGGCTAGTGTCACGATCTGAAAGACTTCTTGGTTTTAAGCTGCTTGTTTGAGAATTGGCACCGTCCTGCTGCCACCTAACATGTTCACTTAAGGGAACACTTTGTCCATAAAATAGTGGCAAGTCTCAGAGTTATGTCCCTCGTGGGCCACCAAGAAAATGAAAACACATGCAAAATGACTAACATAAATAACACTACTCTTTTATAAATGAAACAGTTGTATACATCCAATGTAAGCAAAGAAGTAATAATTAAAAGCCCATATTTCTTAAATGGAATGAATGTTTTGTTTGATAATTAGAATAGGCCATACTCAGGAGTCCTTAAGAAAAATTTGTAAAAAGCACTTTATTTTCATTCTTTTTGCTTCATTGCACCAACAAAGATTTAAAACTGCAACTTTCAATCTATAACAAGGATGACTGTTGCAATGCCGCCTAGAAAGGGCTTATAAAAAGATTTAATGTTCTTTTTACGAGTGGCAAGTCCTTGTGTAAATACATGAAGGAGGAAGGGGGAAAATACCCCCTGCAATCACTCTGAAACATATATATATATATATATATATATTATCCTATTCTTACGAAGGGAAACTTAAGTAAATAATAAAAACATCAGAGAGTGAATTCTCGACGCACGCACTCACATAGGAATGTAATATATGTACATCCGTTTGTAGACACAAACAAAGACTCATCTCACTCTTTTATATATAAAAATACACACACACATATATATTTGATTTATAAATCAAATTTAAAAAGCAAATAAGGTTTTTCCTTTTAAATATAAGAGGAGGGAGTAAATAAGGAGCAAACGACTGAGCATTTTGATGGAATGAAAGAAGAAAATATAAATGTGATTTTTACCTTGCTACATATTTGCTTCAATTTCAATTATGGAAAAACTTTACCCGCTAGGGGCTTCTTCGCATAGTGTCAAGGGTTGGGTAATATAAATCATACTTCTTACTAAAATGAAAGCTTTTTCTTAGGAAATAGAAAGATCTGGGACAGGGTTGTTAAAAACCTGGCTTTTAAAATAAGAATAGTTTATAATAAAAATCCAAGATTTTTAACGAATAAAACTTGGGGTTATTATACAAAACGGAAAAATTAGAATATCTCATATTCTAAAATATAAGATATATATTCTTATTTTTAAGCTAATAAGTAAATTATTTTTCGTATTTGTCGATATTCATGGGGTTTGTTGGATACAGGAGATATTAGATCATTATTTTTATAATTGCAAACAGGAATTCGCAAAAAAAAAAATCAGAATTTTTTACATATTGTAAATCCGCTATTAAATTTAAAGAATTGGAGAAATATCCACAAATTGACGTCTCTAAATTATCCAGTGGTCGTATAAATGTTTCATCATGCCCAACTCCAGAAATAAATACTCGGATACTCATAACAAGTATTCTTTATAATATAGTAAGTAGAAAATTATGCAAAAGAAACGTCTTGTTGAATCATATCGATTACCACCCCCATCGCTCTAATTCCCTTTGTTTCCCTTTATATTTTTTGTGCAATAGAAGCACTATGAGAGTGAGTAAGCACTCAATATCTAAAATGCTACTCGATCTTTCTTGTGAAACAATGAACAAACATTTGAATCCCCCCCCTTAAAAAATCAGCCAGGTTGGGTACCCAAGGAGCTACCCACGACAGTCCATCCTTGTACAAATTTTAATAACAACCGTAATAGTTATATTTATTGTACAAATTACTGGTTTAACGCATATTAGTTTTTTTACTGTCCATAAAATAATATACAAGCACAAATAAGTGAATCTATTTAAATGATTATAATGTCTAAAAAACATAATTAAACGTTTAGTTTAAAATTTTAGCATCACATATGAACAAAACTAAAGCAAAATCATTATAAAACATTGCCAGAATAAAAACATATATAATTTTTTTATTTAAGAACTTAAAATTTAGTTTTAAATATTTAAGTTTTGTATGCCTTTTGGCATTAGTTATACCAATATGATAACAAACTGAATATATTTTCATTTAACTCTAGTTGTTAACACATTTAAGCATAGTATTGAATGTATATATATATGTATGTATATATATATATATATATATAAGACAATATATTTTTAGACCTAAGATATAGAAATATATTATTACTCAATATACTGATTAGTCCTCTTCCTCTCTACTTAATATAAATGGGGGTGGGGTAGCAAATGAGGGTTCTGAAATGGGAGGGGTACCCCCCCCCCCCCCACCCCACAAAGAAAATTCCCCTCTTAACAATTTTGATAATTATAATCAAGAAGACAAAGGAAGAAGAAAAAAATATGCAAGGATTGAAAGACATAGAAATCCTCTTGTTGTCTTATACAAGAGATTTGAAAAAATATTTTTCCCCCCTGGAATAGTAATTAAAATGTTAAAAAGAGATACTTCTGCAACGCCCAAAGGTACTACTGCACTACAGACATCAAAAGAATGTGGAGAGTCTTTGAGCTTATCAAACGAAAAGTAATATCATGATCTGAAAAATTATTAAATACATTAATATTTTTTTGGTTTGTGAAAAAAATATCTTCATCATTTATTAATTGCTTTACAAGCGGAGATTTTAATCTCAAAATGATATTTGTGTAATAAAAAAGTAATAAGCTGAAGAAAGTTCAAATGTAGACTCTTTTTTATGAAGGAAATTAAGAATACAGATTATATATATATAATATATATAACCTTAATTTTGGGTCATAGATCAATCGACAAAGCTTTTTTGATCGCAAGTCTGTATAACAGTTCATCTTTCATGTATAAATAGGAATTCAGTTGTCATATGAGTGAACCTGAAACATGTTTATCGCTCAATATTTATGCATTTTGGTTGGTAAGGACATTATGAACAGATCATTTCAAAAATAAAGTTATCATTCTGGATTCCAACAATTATTTTTAAAATTGTAAGTCATATTTTTTTCTATAGAAAATGTTTTTTTTTAAAGCTCTTTTATTATATATTGCCTAAAAATGGAGAATAATAATTATTATTTCTATATAACATCCAAACAGATGTGTATATTTCATTTGTTTATATTTATTGTTGATTCTCTCACTTATAGAAAAGTTTATTATTAATATAAAAGAACAATGAAAATTTAAAAAAATATCAATTAAGATGGTTTAATGTCCAAAGTCCGAATGATGTTTTGAACATAATTAAGCAATTCACATTTAAATGTATATCTTAAATGAATAAACAAATATTTTTATTGTATAATTTATCTTGGATTTGAGTGTAGTTTATATTTTAGACAGATATTTTTTATTTGATACCGACATAATATAAAATATGACCGGAAAAACCGTTAGATTTGCCTATGTCAAGGATTTATATGACAACAAACAATAAACAAATTGTCAAATCCTTCAAAGGTTTCTAAATATTGTTGTGATAGCTTTATGAAAGAGAGAACTAAAAGTATTTTTTTTGTTCAAATAAGCCCACGAAAACTACATACTGTCACTTGAATGATAACATGAAAGAAGATTACACATTGTACGTGTAATACAAAGTGTAACTGCATAACACTTTGCTTATAATTGGCTTGCTCTATGGAGCAAACAAGTCCATGCGAGTTGTGCAGGAGCTCAATGTAAATTGATAAATGCATAATGTTTATCTCTTCATCAAATATTCATAATATGTTGTTTTATTGACCTAACAAAGTATGTAAGCAAACTCTCATTCACACACCAACACACACACAACTGCATATTGAGGCATGCCAATTAATTCAATATATATTTACAAGAATACCTGTCACATGTCATGTCCTTCCATTGTACATGAACTAGGGCAACGTACTGTGCCCCTCATATGTAAAAGTTTTTTATCTCGCCAAACTTTTGATTATTATAAGGCATATATATAGGAGGATAGTTTTCCAGCAAATATTGCATTTCATTTTGAGGTGGTGCTCGAATTTCAATTATTGTTTGACATTTCCTTCAGGGAACAATTCGATGCGTGCATTGGGTCTAATATTTTAGTTAAAAACAACTCGAGTATTTGTTGATGTATGTAAGTTTATTAAGTAAATTTGATCAATAGAATAGTAAAATGAGTAGAATGAAATTGTGTATTAAGTAGAAGAAGAAAGTTTTTTCGTGTCATTTTGTCAATTCCTCTCCGATTAAATAATAGAATTGAATGATACTATAAAGTAAAGTACATAGTTTTCTGAAGGTATAAATAAAAATCTGGAATAGGTCTGTCAAAGGTAACATTTTGATTGCTAACTGGTATTATGCAGAGATATAAAATGGTTGTTAATGATATGTATATAGCTTATGTCTATAAACAAGGCTTAAATATTTGATAAGTTACATACTGTTCATGTTTTTAAAGTCTAAAATATACAAATGAAACATATAACGAGTCCTCCATTAATCAAGAAGATCAAATTCTTAGACTTATTAAACATTCTACAGGGTGAGCCACAAAAATCTTGTCATTTTGTAACTTCAACTCCAACAGGATTTTTTTCTGGAACCAAAGAATATTACAGTCATCAGATTAATCAATAAACTTTAGTATCATTACCCCCTTTCAGCATTGATGATGACCTCAAGACTCATCTTGAAGGTCTTGCACGTGTTCCTGATGAACTCGGGGAACATGGCGTTCAAGTCCTGGTTGACAGAGTCCTTCAGGACGGTTATGTTGGGGTGGCAGACGGTGTATGCTCTGTTCTCAACGTGTACCCAAAAAGATTGTTCGAGGGAGTTCGCATCTGGGCTATAGGAGGCGAAAACATCGTTCAAGGGGGCTTGGAAAAAGTGCCGATACATCTTTTTCATATTTTCTGTCTCTCTATCCTCCCTGAACTTATCCCTTCCATGATCTTCACTGCCCTCCGCATATGGTCGGCGGCAGGTCCTTTGTGTGCAACCTCATCAACTTCAATAGGGTCTCTTTCACGGCCTCCAGATAACCTCTTGGTTTACTTTAATTTTATCAGTAACTATGACAGCTAGACGCATGCAATTTTTTTGTTTAAGAAAGAAAGTTGTAACATACGTTCATGTAAAAAAATGGACGTACATTATGGAAAAATAAACGATCATCATGTAGATATTCTGAGCTTGTATAGCATAAATAGACAATTTCACTTGAAGAGTTGGATGCGTTCTTAATTAATTTTATTTCATTGAACGGGCACAAGGTGTAGAAATGTTTTGTACATATGCTGTTTCTCACTGACTGTCTGAAACAAACGAAGTTCATTTCTTTGTCCACAACAAGAGTTATTGTGTAAGTAATTAGTACAAATGAGAGATATAGTAGAATAATAGTACTATTTCTTTCAAAAAGTGCTATTGTAATAGAAACACAAATCTTTATTAATCGTTATATTGTGCCAGTATTGGTAAAATATTATCTTCTATCTAATAAATATCACAAAAAAATGCTAAAATATTTAATATTTATAAACCAATAATGACATGTTTTCAAAACATACTTTATATTTTTACTATAATTCGATAATTTTTGTTATTTAACGATAAAACATAAATCCGAACGCTTAAAACTTAATTTCATCATCCAAACACTTTACAGGAAAGGTTTGGCAATTTTATTTTAAGAATGATTTGTACTTCCCTCTCCATAACAAAACTCTTATAGAATATGGAAGCCACAGAACATACTTTTATAATATTAGAGGTGTTCGCCAAGGAGACTCTTTTGGTCTTATGCATTGACGGTCTCCTCCTAAAATTCACTCTGATCCGAACATTGGTGGATTTACTTCATCAGGAAAAGTGCTAAAATGTTTGTGCTGCACAGATGACAAGACCATGACATATTCTAGTAATCCACTTCAAACTATAAATGTAGAACATTTAAAATTTTAATCAATTCTTCAGTATTTGCAATATAAAAAAACGTTGAAAATGCTTAGTTTTTCAGCCCTTTTGGAGCATTGTAGACTGGCCAATACAAAATCGTCTGGTCACATGAAAATACTCAAATTAAACGTGTGGGATAAGGTCAGAGTCTGGAATACTTATATTGTCCCGAGTGTCATTATTTACTTTTTCACCAAGAAACATCAGAAGAATTTTTAATTATGGAGACTTTTCTCTCTTGGCTTCCACAAAAGAAGAAATATAACCAATATTGAATTCACAACCCACTCAAACTTGGAGGAATGGGAGTCCTGGACGTTCAAAATTCATGGAAGACTTTAAATTGCTTTAGGATTCGAAAGCTATGGGACAATAGCCACTAGTGGTTTTTTTATGTTAAGCAATATTAAAAAAGTGATATCAAAAGTCTTAACCAATATCTCTATGTTGTCTGGAAGAATGAGACGATTTTGTAATAGCTCAACAGAGTGTCTTAAAAAATGGAACGTCCTTAGCTTGAGAAATGCCACTTCTAAATTGTCTAAATGTATCCATCCCAAAAACTTTGAATGCTCACATTGCAGGCGATGTTATTCATTCATCAGAATTTTTAAACAGACTTGCACATAAGTGTTTTATTAGTGTTTTAAGGAAGCCTTTTACAGTGAATCGATCATTTTTACCCTTCAGGATCAAGATCTTCATTTTATCCACAAAGATTTTATGTAATACTTCCACAGTATATATATATATATATGTGTGTGTGTGGGTATATATGTTCTATATCATTTGTGTTTATTTATTGCATTATCTAATGAAGCCAAATTACTCTAAAGAATCCTAGAGACTACACCAATAAAATCTAACATCCAAGAATGGAAATTGTGTATTAAGTAGAAGGAGAAAGTTCTTCGAGTCATTTTGCCAATTTCCTCTCCAATTAAATAATTGAGTTGGATGATCCTATAAAGTAAAGTACATAGTATTCTGAACATATAAATACAACTCTTGAATAGGTCTGTCAAAAATAACATATTGATTGCAAACTGGTATTAAATTCTTTAACATGAACTCTTTCAATAGGTTAAAGTCCATCATAATAATCAAACTGATATATAAGTTTAATTTCGATTTTTATTTATTTGAATAATTATCCAAATGATTTCATTTATGATAATATTTCATCGAATATATAATTACCATTAAGTAGTTATTTGAATTAGCATAATAAAATGACCCCATTCAAGGTATCTTAAGTGCGCGTTTAATTTCAAAGCCTCAATATACTTAATCTTGTTTATGGAATGAATGATTCATATAAAGGATAACAAATTATTTAGAAAAAATGTTTTTATCACATTATTTTATACATCTATAGGTGCAATAGATCTAAAAAATAGATTTGTAAAAAATACTCGCTAAGCCAAAAAAGACCAAACGACACAAAAATATTTGAGGGATTTATTAAAATCACGCTGGTTCCTGTGTGTGTGTGTGCTATTGTATATATAAGCGTCTAATTCTAAATTTTTAACTAGTTCGTTTATTGTGTAAATAAATAAAATTGATATTTTTTTTGTAATGTCTTGTATATTACTAAAAATAGTGTAATATTCGTTGGATTTATTTTTTGTTCCTCTTGATCGGTACAATCCGGCTTGGTTTGAAAATTATCTTGATGATCATAAAGTGCACAACCAGTATTCTTTCAGCTGAGGAACTTTATTATTTATGTCTTTGTTTTTTTAAAGTAGGTATGCATAATAAACAAGACATTGAAAACATTTTATAATTAACATGAGTTATAATAAGCATTTTGATACATACAAAATATTTTTATTCCAAAATGCCACCTTGAAATCATATTTGGTAATTAAATTTGCTGAATAATTTTATAAATATTCTAATGCATACTATTTTACCAAAAAATAGTTTATAAAATTATATTGTTAAACGAATAAAGAGGTATTTTGACCATATGAATGAATGTTGAAATATATATTATTCTGTATCATATATTTAAAACGAAAAGAAATATAGGAAAACTCTTTTAGAATAATATAAACGTGTCCATTGCATATGCAGCAAGACACTGTAGGACATGACAGAACGACATATTTTATGCTCCTCAATGAGGGTTTCATCTACGTGCCACAACAAACTTCAATAAGGCTGTATATATTTTGAATGCAAACCTCATACCTGTATTTATATACAACTTTGTATACATTTTTTTTTTTGCTCAATAGCAATATTGATGAATATTAAAATGTTTAAATTATTATTACCCTAAAAAGAAAATATGCATAACATGAGCATAAATACATGTTTTGGAGTCAAGGCAACGAGGCCTTTTTATCTCTTTCTTTTCATTTCACAATATATATATTATTCATAAATGTGGCGCATCAACAAAAAATTAGTTATTTAATTTCAAAAAAGAATTGGCAAAAATATTTTTAATGATTTCATTTATTAAAATCAACAACATGCTTATAAAACATACAACAATAAACAGTCTAGTGCATAACTAATCCTTTTTTATTACAATGTTTCGACAGTGTTGCATGAATTTGAGTTTTCTTAAAAGAAAGGAAGAAATAATTTCATCATAATTACGCTTTTTTAAAATATTTTTTTTTTTTGGTTAATGAAGCATATTGTTTCAATAAATATTAATAAGTAATGGGTTATATAAAAAATAGTGCTAGTATACTTAAATGAGACAAAGTATGTTCATTGCTTTGTATTTTTCTTTCACCACTGATTTAAGTTCTTAGCTTGAAATTAGCTTACTCTGGTTCATGTTCTATATTTTATCAATATATTACACCTTAGTGGGGTTTTTTGTGCACTTATAAATCATCATATAACGATGCATATGAATATTTGAACTTGCATTACAATTCACAAAATCTTTTTTTGATGAGTCATTTATTTTAAATCATATATAACATAATATATGGTATAATAAAAAATAAAAATTAAGGGAGCTCGATAGCCGTGGGTGTTAAGGCGTGTTCAACTCTCAATGTTGGGGGCGCAGGTTCGAATCCCGAGAGGGGATGGTCATTTTTGGTCTACCTCATTGATAAGATCCTAGGTTCGATAGACTAATTATAATGCTATAATGCTTATTTATATCCTATCAATTGCAATTCTATCGAACCATATAGGCAAAAAAAAAAACACGCTGTTTCGTCCATGTAGATAAGGTTATAATCTCTTGACAGTAAATATGTTCTACAATGTTCATTCATGTAATTTATTTTAATGCAACTGTCGAGAGTATTTATTTATTTATTTATAATATTTTACACTGTCTTATAATATTGATAGCCGAAAAAAAAAAATTATAACCGTTAAAAAAAATTAAAAATTGAGGGATTGTTATATTAAAGTCATAAATAAACATTTTAGTACAATATTTTCTTCTCCAAAGCAATAGATTATTAATCAAAAATAACATCATAATATTGAAGTTTAAGGATTTTCACTATTAAGACCATATATTTATAAAAACATAAATAACTTATTTAAAGAAGTGTGTGTAACAGTCCACGATGGAGGCCAAAAAATAAACATATATTCTCTACGTATCTGGGAATATGTAACTCTGAATCAAACACGAAAAAGTAAAATCCCTTTTCTTTCAAAAGCATTGATAAGTGTAATATTGGCATCCATTGACAACTCATCCTTTCACAAAATATTACTTTGTTATTAAAGGGAAAAAACTCTTTTGATACTTTTTATATCTCTATGTTTAAAATATCTTTGCTTTTTAGTCCTTGACTGGCCACAACTTCAATCCATATTTTATTATTGTTTTTATGAGTTGCATAGATTCATACGTCATGATTTGCAAAAAAACGTCTGGCATCTCCCCCAATTTTTGATGATTGATGCAAACACTATCTAAATTGATGATCTTCCAAAAATATATTGAAAATAAAGCCTTTATTGAGAGAATTACGCGCTACGGCATTGAATGAATTAGCCTATTGAGGTCAAATTGCTTGCATGAAATTGCTAAATATTATTCCTTGTGAGTCAAACCATGTTAAATTTATCATCAATGAAGTGAAATTGAATACAATAAAAGAGATTGAATGACTAATAGAGATGCTTAAAAGTAGAGATATATTATTCATAGCTATTTAAAAAAGTATTCCAATATTAACTTATTTTTAATAAATAAAGTGAAAAATATATGTGATATTTAAATATTATTTGTTGAATACTAATGTCGTTAGCAACATGGAACTATTTTGACAGTTGTCGAGTAAGGCCTCAAGTTCTTTTTATTTGAAGTCTAAATTGCATCACTTTTATGCAAATAATTTCAAAAAATATTTTTTCTTTCTTAATTTCAATGCATATTTTCCTCCACTTCTTTTATTGTCTTCATTTAACAACAGATTATAAGTAATTCAAGAATATGAATTTGACAATCCAATTATAAAAGTTGAAATTATTCCATGGAATATATATATGTCACATTTTAAATTAATATTTTAATGTTGAATAAATATATAAAAATTGACTTTAAATTATTCAGAGCAAACTGCATAATGTCATTTGAATTTGCATTAAGTTGATTGACGTTTGTTCGCAGAAAGGCCTTGATTATTAAGGGTATATTCCTTAAATTGTGATGATTATATAGTAAATCACAACAGTATGAGAGAGGAAGGCAAAATATTTTTATAATTTAATTTTGCTAACATTAATATGGTCTTTTGCGACAAACTCTTCATTAAAGAATGGTTATATTAATAAAAGTAGAAAAGATTATAAAAATTTGTAGGTTTGTTCTTCTAAATATATAATTTAAATATGCTTAAATTTATGTAATCTAACCTTTTTATCATTTAGTGATATATATATATATATATTGTTATAAAATAATTCAGTTTGTTATCTAAAAAGGCGTAAATAAAATATACGAGGGTTGGTCAATAAGTCCAGGACTTTTTGTATTTCCGTCCATATAATTTGGTTGTCAACACTGCTCCTGTCAACAAGCATCTATCAGCTGACTTCTGTTAGAGTTTGAACAGGCTGGTTCTTTTAGTTTGTGTTTGACAGTCTTTACAGACAAACAACTTCGTGAATTGTGTAGAAAATGGAGAAAAGTGAATTTCGTGTGCTCATCAAGCATTATTTTATGCGGGAAAAAACCATCGCTAAACAAAGGCTAAGCTCGATAAATACTATGGAGACTCTGCACCATCGATATTAATGGTAAAAAAGTGGTTTACAGAATTTCGTTGTGGTCGTACAAGCACCATTGATGCCGAACGCTCTGGACGTCCAGTTGAAGTCGCTACACCAGAAACAATTAAAAAAATTCATGATATGGTGTTGGCCAATCGGAGATTGAAAGTAGGGAGATTGTGGAAACCATAACATATGACATGGGTCAGTGGTTTCGATTTTGAAAGACCACTTGGCTATGAAAAAGCTATCCGCAAGATGGGTGCCGCGTTTGCTCACAATCGACCATAAACGCAATCGGGTGACAACTTCGATGGAATGTTTGGCTTTGTTCAACCGCAATAAGGACGAGTTTTTTCGCCGATTTGTAACAGTGGACGAAACATGGATACACTACAACACACCACGAGACCAAGCAGCAATCAAAACAGTGGGGTTTGAAGGGTAAATCGGCGCCGAAGAAGGCCAAAGTGGGTTTATCAGCCAACAAAGTCATGGCTACTGTTTTCTGGGATGCACGTGGTGTAATCCACATAGATTACCTTCAGAAGGGAAGAACAATGAATGGCGAATATTATTCCAGCTTATTGGACCGATTTAATGAGGATTTAAAGAAAAAACGACCCCATTTGGCCAAAAAAGTTCTTTTTCATCAAGACAATGCAAGAGTCCATACATGTTTGTTTCCATGGCGAAATTTTACAAATTACGCTATGAGTTACTCCCTCATCCGCCGTATTCTCCAGATTTAGCCCCGAGTGACTATTTCTTGTTTCCAAACCTTAAAAAATGGCTTGCCGGAAAGAGATTTTATTCCAACAATGAAATCATCTCACAAACAAATACTTATTTTGAGGACCTCGAAAATCTTATTTTTTGGAAGGGATAAAAAAATGGGAGAAACGCTGGACGAAGTGTAAAGAGCTCAAAGGAGACTATGTTGAAAAATAAAATTAGCTTTTGTCAAAAAAACTTTGTTTCATTTAAAAAGTCACGGACTTATTGACCAACCCTCGTATCATAAATAATTACAACATAGTTTTTGCAGTTGTGCTTAAGAATAAACATAATAGAACCAGAAAAATCATAATTGAGCATTGTTTATATACATATACATTGATTTTTTTTAAAGATTATCGATTATAACTATTTGCATATTTTATTTGAATTTACCTAAATTACAAAAAAGTCTAATACAAAATCAAACCAAATATGCACAAAAATCAGAAATTTACTTCATAGCAAATACTTAATTTGACCATATAATTCCCCAATATTATTAAACGATGTTACACAAACCAGTTCAGTGTGTTATTTATAAAATATCAAAGCGTTTAATTAAGCAGTAGTAAAGGCATCTCAGGGAGTCAATGACGCTTTTTAGATAGATAACAGTTGTAGAGCCTTTATACGGCATGAATTGGAACTTTTCCCAAAAACTTTCGAGATTGGGAGCCTTATCACGCTATGCGAACAGCTATCCTCTCATTTAATATAATATGAAGTTTTTTAATCTTAGGAGGAAATGATGTAATATGTTATTAAAGTGTACTGGTTTGTTTATCATGTCGTAAATGATAAAACTTTTTAGGTGCTTGTAGATTAAGAAACATACTAACCTAATTGGTCATTGTAATTGGTTTATTGATTTGACAATTATTTGCTACTTTTGTTCAAATGTACATTTGGTTATTGAGGGAAAAATTATATATTTTTTTGGAGTGATGATTCTAACAAATCAGGGATATTTCATGTTGCAAGTTATAAGAAGTACAATAACATGGCCGAAATAAGTAATCACATTGTCATAATACATAAAGTTTTGTTAACTTAACTCTTATTTCTGAAAAAGAGTTTCCAATGAAATAAAAAAATGTATAGAAAGGAGATATGAACAATGTATAGGCATGAGAGAAGTGGTAGGATGAATACCGTTATAAAGGAACTGGAATAATGGCACAAATAAAGGAATATGATTGAATGAAATAAGAGTTTTCGATATTTAACATTTTGAAATCAAATTACAACTTCAAACTTTAAAAAACTGGTTTTTTGTGAGGGAAATCTTTCACTTCTGATTGATAGAAGCTTACCATCAATGAAGAATCATGCTGTTCACTTGCAGCTGCACTTCCTCCCAACTATTCTACTAGACGTCAGCTGACATGATCCCTTCTATATATTTTTTCTTTTCTTTGATATTTACCTCCGCCGAAGGAGGTATTGTTTTCACTGGCGTTTGTTGGTTTGTTGTGTCAGCAGGATAACTCAAAAAGTACTGAACGGATTCAAATGAAACTTTGTGGAGGTGTTGGAAATGCAAAAGAAACAAGTGATTAAATTTTGACATCTCTAAGTGCTTTTTTAATATGCAAAATGAGCAAAATACTACTAATTATAATAATAACTAGAGGCATATATACACTCCGAGAGTGTGTACCTCCGCCGATCCCCACAACATTCCCTTTCAAACATTCTCCCTTTCACACGCCCGATTTTCTATCTCTAATCATTGTTTCCTCTCTCTTAGCTCATTTTGCATATTAAAAGAGCACTCAGAGACGGGAAGAGGAAGAAGTTTAAGCTACGTCACTGGGTTAACATAGTCCTGAGATGATATATGAACAATAATACGTCAATGAGTATTTTTTTAGCGTTTGTTCTTTCCTACTCCCTGAATAGAGACCCCATTTCATTTATTATTTTGCTCATTTTGCATATTAAAAAGCACTTAGAGATCTCAAAATTTAATCACTTGTTCCTTTTGGCATTTTCAACAACTCCACAAAGTTTCATTCGAATCTGTTCAGTACTTTTGAGTAATCCTTCTGACAAACAAACCAACAAACGCCAGTGAAAACAATACCTCCTTCGGCGGAGGTAATGAAATGGGGTCTCTATTCAGGGAGTAGAAAGAACAAACGCTAAAAAAATATTCATTGACGTATTTGTTCATTTATCAGCTCAGGACTATGTTAACCACAGTGACGTAGCTTAAACTTCTCCGTCTTCCCATCTCTGAGTGCTTTTTAATATGCAAAATGAGCTAACAGAGAGTAAACAGATTAGAGATAGAAATCGGGCGTGTGAAAGGGAAAATGTTTGAATGGGAATGTTTGTGGGAATCGGCGGAGGTATACACTTTCTGAGTGTATACATGCCTCTAGTTTTAGTTCAATTTCAATTGTGTAACTCATAAGGTACATCACATACGTTCAAGCTTTTAATAATCAATACTAAACTCTTCCATGGGGCTTTGAATATTCACCTGAAACTCATCAAATTCCAATACAACGGTGTATTTTACATGTTTCCCTCCCATATAGGCAAAGCAATTAAACAGAAAGAGTAAAGTTTACAGACAGATAATGAATATTTGAGAAACAAAGCAATGCATACGAAAAAGGAGAATGAGATGCAAAAAAGTCCATCAAAATAGATCATCTGCCTTATTTGTCAGTGACCTATTATTTGAATTTATGGGTTCTATCAAACAGTCCAACGTACATACACACCGTATGTCGATTTTGTCGTTGTAAGCCATGTTATGTCATTTTCGTCTTTTAAGTGATTTTTGTCTTTCTTTCTAGTTCTATTTTAAGTTGACAAATAAATTTAGGATGTATATTTAAGGAAATATAAACTATATATTGATAATACATCTTGCCTTCCTTTGCTATGATCCATAGCTTGTAATCGTACATTGATGATTTAAAAAAGGACGTATCAGCTGTCCAAAGCATTTGGATTTTAATTGATAAAAAGAATCGAATAAAATTATAAAAACAAACTCGTAGCACATTCGATTAGAAAAAAAGATCTCAAAATTGTTAAGCTGTGGTTCCCACTGGATTCGGCTCGTGGACCCCTACGGTCTTCGGGCACTTTCCGTGGACCCCGCTCAATTTTGTCAAAAACGCGAATTTCAATTTCAATGCGATACATCTACGAAGTACAATTATATTTTATTTTGACATGGTCCACAGCGATCAAAACTGTATGTATCAAACAAGTCGTAATACAATGATTTAACTCAGACAATACAATGATGAAACTCAGACACACTCATTCAGACAGACACACACACTCACTCACACTCGAAGACACACACACACTCACTCAGTCAGTCAGTCAGTCAGTCACTCACTTACGCGAATTTCAATTTCAATGCGAGACCTGCTCTTTGCAGTCCGCGACCAGTTTTAATATGTTCGGTTTCGTCTCAGAACATGCGAGTCTCATATCACTACTCATTTCAAGTCGATTTCTCTTCTTTGGCTTCAGATCGAACATCACTGAAAACCCTGCTTCACACAAGTACGTCGTAGGAAACGGGAGAAACATCTGCGCTGCCTTGTTGCAAAGACGTGGATAGGTGTCCTGCTGTTTGTAGTCAAAATTCGCTGAGGCTTAGCTTTCGGAATTCTGCCTTGGTCACTGCTGATTCTCGGAGCATGAGCAGCTCCTCTGCCTCCTCCATTTCGTCGTCCACGACCGCTCCGATGGGTCTTTAGTAGTAGGCCGGTTCGACGCCGTCGAAGTAAGCCTTGAACTCACTCGTGAGCCTTTCAAGATGCACAGCGATGGACTCCTTCAAATCATCAGGGAGTTCAAGTTGTTTGTCGAGGAGGAAGGCATCCAGCAATGGAAAGGCAGCGACGTTCCCTCGGTGCAGTCTCCGAATCCAGAGGGCAATTCGAGCCCCCAATCCGGCGAGTTTGTCCTTCACGTCCGATACAGACGCCTCACCGCCCTGGAGAGTGACATTTACCTCGTTCAAGGTGCTAAAAATGTCTGCCAAGTACGCCAGCTTCATCAGAAACTCCGGATTTTTGTAGTTTTCGTGGCGATGATCTCCTCTGGTTTCCATCTTGCGAAGGAAAAATCTCCACTTCCGTGTGCATTTCAAAGACCCCGGCCAGGCACTTTCCCCGCGAGAGCAGCGAACCTGAGTGTGGTAGAGGAGGCTCGTATGGGTCGAACCCATTTCCTGTGCCATCATTCCGAAGAGCCGGTGGTTCTTGGCGCGCCCTCGGATGAAGTTGATGGAGCTAATCACGGAGTCGAGCACAGACATCAACTCAGGAGGCATCGTCTTCGAAGCGAGAGCGTATCGGTGAAGAGAGCAGTGCGAATTGGAGATGTGAGGCCACTTACTCTTCACGAGGGTCACGAATCCTGTTCGAACACCGATCATGGCTGGCGCTCCATCAGTGCAAATGTGCTGGAACTGCATCCACGACAGCCCATTCTTCTCGAAAAAGTAATCAACAAGCTTCTTGATCTCCTCCGCCGTCGTTGTGGTAGTCAGGAGCTCGCAGAAATGGAACTCCTCGTTCACCTTCTTCTCCTTTTCGTAGCGGACAAGGCGATCAGCTGACTTTGGTTCGCTATGTCGGTAGACTCGTCGAGTTGAAGACTTGCCCGAAATCTACTGGCCCGGATCGCTTGGTACACTTGGTTGCACATGTCGACCGCTATGTCGCCAATCCTCCGCCGTACGGTGTTGTTGGAGAGTGAGATCTTTGAGATCTCCCGTTTGACCTTGTCTCCGAGAATATTGCGAACCATGATCTCCGCGCATGGCTTGATGAGCTCTTCGCCGATCGTATGTGCCTTCTTCCTCTCCGCGATATTCAGGGCAACTTCGAAGCTGGATTGAACCATAGGCTTGGATTCGGGTTGGAATCCGTAAGTAGCAGAGTACCTTGCTTATCAAAGCGTTTCCTCTTGGCTTCAAGGTCTTCCTCGGTCAGCTCAATATTCGGGTGTAGATTGCTCTGGTGGTGCGACAACTTCGCCGGCTTTAGGGAGAAGTTGGCCAACACATTGGAGCAGTGGATGCATTGAGCCGCGTCCATTTCGTCCCGCGAGAACCTGGTGAAGCCATACTGCTGGTAGGTTTCGTTCCACTTCCTCTTCTTGGACGTTGAAGCCATCTGCGAAGTACAATTAAATTTTATCTTTTACATGGTCACAGCGATCAAAACGTATGTATCAAACAAGTCACAATACAATGATTTACTCAGACAATACAATGATTTAACTCAGACAATACAATGATGAAACTCAGACACACTCATTCACACAGACAGACACACACACACACACCACTCACTCACACTCGAAGACACACACTCACTCAGTCAGTCACTCACTCATACACACACAACACATACACACACACTCACTCACTCTCAAACACACATTCACACAGACAGACACACAACGACCTGCACAGAGGACAGTGGAGAGGTTACTAAGAGCGGCAGTGCGAGAGGAACTAGCTGGCTTGGCGGGCTCGCTTGAAAGTATCCTATCAGAAGCGTCCCTCGAGAGTGACGTCATTTCTTTATCTATCTCTCAAACTTATTTTGATAAATAAGTCTATGGAAGAAGGTCTCTTTTCTGAGAAGTGAAAAGGCTGTTATTTATTTAAAAAAGACTCTGATTATTTTTTATAGTCACTCAAGAAAAGTCTTGGTAAGCTATTAAAGAAAACGAAGGCAAGTGAGTTACTAGGTGATACTTGCTTATTTTGAAAAAGAAATAGAGAAATTAAATGATATTACACGTGGACCCCCGGCCTGGCCTTCGTGGACCCCCAAGAGGTCCACTGGACCACTGTTGGGAACCACGGTGTTAAAGCTTTTAAAAATGAATTGTATTGTTTAGCCAAATGATTTGTGGACCTCTCTGCAGATTATCATAGGTGTTTTATACCCTGAAAGCGTTCCACAAGACCACGTCGACGTTTGCGATCAGAAGGACTCTTATGAGAATGTATGATATGATCCTGGTATCCATAACGACATCTCAAACACGTAAGTTTTACGAGTGCCTTGACATCTCCATGTTAGCTGGCCAGATGATTGAGGTACCGTATATTTTAAACTTTACAGTGACCTGTCCAAGAGCTCGCTAGGAAGAAACTTCCATAAAAGAAGAGCTGATATCGAAACTTAGCCCTTTTGATAAGTGAATGAAAAATTACTTGAACCTTATATGTCTCGTCACGAAAACAATGTAAAATAGTAAAAAAAAACTATGGAGAGGAATTAAGTTATCGGCTGCAACTTGATAAATGCCTTGCTCCTTGAGGACTCTATATCTTCAAATGATACTTACAGGATGAGAAAATTAATGATCTTGAAGTTTTAAATTGCATAAAAAATATATATGATTAAAAAATATAATGTAACTAACTGAGAATCATTTTTAAAATAAAAGGTGATCCAAGACACTATTTCCTGTTGATATTGGTATAAAAGACGGATGATTATTTTTCATTTTTTTGTAAGCCTCAACGTTCCGCTTAATAATAGAATTATTCATATAACCACCGTGTCTGGCCTTACAGTAGCTGATTCTGTCGACTCACCTTTTCAATTCATTTTTGATTCTGTGAGTTTCAATAGCTGCAAATGCGACTCCAATTTTGTATTTTAAATAACATTTATCTTAGATGTATCCATAAAAATCAACGGAGTCAAATCGCAGCTACGAGGTGGGAGTTTCTGTCTCGGTTTATGATGTATTCGTTTAAGACAGTGCACAAAGGATCGACTGTAACGTTGGCTGTGTGGGACGTAAAACCATCCTTTTGGAATCAAATTCATCCTTTTCCATTTGGAGAAAGAAATACTCAAACATGGCCCAAATGGCGTTTGCCATTGATCGTCACGGCCCCTATCTCGATTCCAAAGACAAACGTGTCAATAACTGTCGCTGGCTTAAATTC
Organism: Caligus rogercresseyi; assembly: GCA_013387185.1. NCBI lineage: Eukaryota > Metazoa > Arthropoda > Copepoda > Siphonostomatoida > Caligidae > Caligus > Caligus rogercresseyi. Next base: position 1,076,536 of record CP045894.1, read on the forward strand.
TGCACCAAATTGTCACATATGGAGGATGCATCCGACTTTCCAAGATTACATGTGTTTTTCTCATCCTCAAACTCGATAGTGAAAAAATGTATAGACAAAATGTGTTCTATTTCCATGCAAACTTTTGAAAGTCTGGTTTCTTCATTATTTTCCATAGAAATCCACGGAAAATCCATTGTCGCCTTGTATTTAGCTATGTAAAGTATGTCTTTTGGATTTGATTATGTTTACACAGGAAAGTATCGAGTCTTTTGCCCTTTTATGAAGCCCTTCTGCAGTCTTTGATTAGGATGTATTTAATCTTAACACATGTTTAAAAGGATAAAATAATATGCTTTTTTATATACGCATGCACTTCGGTAATACACGAATTGTGATACAAAAAAAATAAATGTATATTCCAAAAGTAGGTTATTTTTATATTTTCTCTGAGTATTTCAATAAGTAATCACATATATAATTGGATGGTATATTATAATTGATTCAACTATAATCCTTCGCTCTTTAATTTGTAATACATTCTAGGGAAAAGTATACGAAAATGCTGAAGTAAGAACTCTTTTATATGCAATTTGTTTTGATGTGACAGGTAAATATCTCTGACTTTATGGGCATCATTTCATTTATTGCTGGAAGACGTGAGAGCACATAAGTTAGTTTGTTGTTAATATATGAGATATATGTTGGCATAAAAAGTTTTTTTTTTGTGCGTGGCGCATGGACACACATGTTTTGCATTTGCATATACATACCTTTCTCATGAAACATGAGAACTAATACCTCTCATATTAATTCTTTCTCAATATGAAAATAAACGAATAACTCTAATAATAATAATAAAACTTTATATTTTCTTGCAAAACAGGGATGTCTATGCATTTTTCATAAATTTATTTAAAACGAAGCATTCAAACTTTGTATGCTTTTGATTATTCACTTTTCTAATGTTAATATGTCATAAAAAGAAAATGTGACTTCCAAGCCATCATTGTAAAAACTGTACTCCTTTCTTTTTAAATGTTATTAAATTACAAAAACAACTAAATATTAACGAATAAAATTTGGGATATTTTCTCAAATCACCTATGCTTACAAATTAGGTTGTTGTGATGACGTCTCACACAGGCTGCCAATTGCATTCCTGGAATAATATAGCCAACCTATTATAAAAGGAAGAGAAAGAAGAGGAAAGAGTGATTGACGTCACAAATCAACTATCGAACGTTATCCCTATTGTTACCTATGAATAACTGATTATTCCTATATTAAAATATCCTATGATGAGATTTATTTAAATATACATAACTCATCCTTTATTGATGTATAAGTGAATGAAAATAAGAACAATGCTCAAAGTTAAGGGGCTCGGAGAAATGAACAACAATAGGGATAACGTTCGATAGTTGATTTGTGACGTCATCACTCTTTCCTCTTCTTTCTCTTCCTTTTATATAATAGGTTGGCTATATTATTCCAGGAATGCAATTGGCAGCCTGTGTGAGACTTCATCACAACAACCTAAATTTGTAAGCATAGGTGATTTGAGAAAATATCCCCATTAAATACTAATCTAAGAAATCGGTAATATTATGTTTAAAATCAGTATTTTTTATTATATTGGTTCGATATAGTATTTATTATTGCAATTATATACTTTTTGTAGAAAAGGATATTGAGATAGTGTATTTGTATTGCATATTTCGTCTCTAATTGAACATGTAATGGTATACAAATTGTGATAATCGAATAAAAAGAAAATACAATTAAATTTATGAAAATGACCATCTAAATTTATTTGGATTCATAAAAAAACAATAGAATTAAAAAATATGAAATGGTAAAATTAAAGTTACAAGAATAAAGGTAACATTTCAATCAATATATATCATGAGAGAGCGTTTCAGAGGCTGGTAAAATATTCACAGCTCGCCTGATTTCTTCTCGCATCGCCCGATCATTTCTTGAAGGCTCAAATTGGCCATTCCATATTTAAAAGAGACAAATAAAAAGGATTTGGATCTGAAAATCTTCTAAGTTTTTTGCCTTGTCTTTTGCCTTGGTTTATATTGTAAGACTTGGTTATGGAATCAATGGTGTGCCTGTGAGCCCAGTACATTTGTGACGTCTCAGCATCTGCTATCAATTCAGTGACTTCCATTGACTTTCTCAGGCGATGAAGACAGTTCTTCTCGTATTGACTATTATTCGCATGATATAATTTTGTTTGACTTGAAATGCATTAGATTGATGTTCATGGGATCTTCATAAGTTAGACGGGGATTGATACCAAAATAATATAAACAAATTTAATATAGGACATATAAAGTTATAAACTCTGTTTTTTAGTCAATAAAATAAGACTTATTCTTAAATAAAATTAAACTTTTAAACTTAAATTAATATATTTCATTACAAAATACTATAACATGTATTTTACACATCATTGGTACGAAGAATTTATAAATCGAGTTTATAAGAAATATATTCCTTGTCATGTATTCCTTACCCCCGGATAAAATAAATTTAACTAGTATATTTTTATATGAAAAGCGAAGGGGTTGAATATTAAAATAGAGAATGAAAACTTAATCTTAAAGTCTTGGAGATCCTAATTTTTCTTGAAGTTTGAATTAACGGTTATGTTTTTTATGAATATGTCGCGGTGCTTATTTTCAAAGAACGAGTCCCAAGGGTGTAAGAGAGAGAAAATACATTTATGATCCCAGCAAGGATCAGATCGGAACCTTTTCTTGGTTTGGAGGGGGGTTGATAAATATTTAGCTCTTCCATTAAATATTTTTTCTTTCATCAGGGAGTATTTATTCATTAAAAGTTTTACATCCAATAAGCTTAAATAAATATAATTAAGATTAAAATGGTGATTTTCTTTTTATTTTACATATTCAACTACTCATTATATTTTATGCAAAAAATACATGAAAAAGGTGCAATCTGCAATAAATCAAAGAAAGAAATACTAATATATAAAATTGAAAATATAAATTTTACTTTTTAATTCAATAAATATCAAAATTTTAAATTGAATGAATTATATAATTGTATATATAAGGAGTTTTTAATTGAATTTATATTCTAATTTTCAATTAGTTTTTCGAACAAAATTAATTTTTATAAATTTTAAAATTGAAGGTTCATTATAAAACCTAATTTTAAATGCATTTATACATATTAATTTAGAAATTTCTTTAAAACATGTCTTAATATATATATATATATATATATATATTCGTGTAGGAGTTGAATAAAATATTAATTATTTCACTCAGTTTCATGTATTCAATACATTTATTGATTCCCTGGACTACAACCTAATTTTTCTTTAATATAAGGGAAATTAATAACTACAAAAATTAATTTTAGTGGACTTCACTTTAATGAAATCACTTTGAAATGGCCCTTTTAGCAAATATATATATTTTAAATAATACTTTTTATTTTCGAGCCATTTTTAAGACTTATAATTAGGTTTTTAGTTATATTTAATCTATTTGGTAAAAAAATATATAATATCGCAAAAATAGATATGGAAATAATACTATCTGTTTTTTTAGTTTAATAAATACTAAAAAAGTAGTCAAACTTTTACTAAATAATATTTAAAATGAGAGGAGATATTTTAATAATAGATATATTTTGATAAATAAGTTATTATCGACAAACAGTTTTTATGCATTACATCATCAAACCATAATATACTGCATTAAATAATAGAATCAAAATCCAATGTATCTTTCCTAGCCGCTTAAAGAATATTCCCAGGCTGAGTAATTCTTTTATTTAATCTTATAAGATGATAGCTCTCAGATCAATCAATATAGGCACATAAAATTCATCTTATCAGAGGGAAAAACTTTTTAGAATGACGAATGGGTAAAAGTTTTTTACGTGTCTTGCAATAAAAGAATTTTTACCTTCTTTTGATGAACATCAAACATGACAAATACATACAAATATATAGTGCTCAAAACTAAAACTTTATAGCAGTAAAGGTAAAATATGCAGAAACTTTTCAAGACAGAAATATATATATATGCATTTGACTGAAATGTAAGAGACTTATACACACATAAACTTAAACTTGTTTTTATTGTATTAAGGATTCTGTCAAAACCAGCCTATTTTATTATTACATATATCTTATCAATCAAATACAAACTCTCATATGAATCCAAATGGCTTTCTAAATAACAATGGAGGATATATAATGAAGAATAATAAGCTCTTCAGAAGCTTGTTCAAAAGACAACAACTGAAGTAGAATTTGAGCTTGAATGAATCCCTTTGTTAGAACGGAGATGTCAGAACAGGAAACAAAAACCATTGTTTATGAAAGTCTTTTCAAGTAATAGAGAGAAACTCGTATTTAAAAATAAAATAACTTGCAAGCGGGTAAATGTTAAAGCAAAAATCTATTTATATATAAAATATTTTTTGTGTATTTTGATACGTCATTTATCCATTTAAATCAAGGATGATTTTATGATATTTCTAATCAACTCACCATTAAACAATATATATTTTTCAACTGCTAACCCTATTTCATTTATTTTATACGTCTTATCGTCAGAAAAAGATCTATATATTCTCATGGATGATATATCAATATATATAATCATGATTCTCATGAGTGCGAATTGTTGCTCTAATATTTTTGATATTTATTGACAATATTTGAAAGGTCCACTCATAGGATTCTTAAATGAAACGGACAAAGGCCATGATATTCACACCTCCAGAGCCACAAAACTATTGATACCTCATGTCATAATGGCACTTGCTTCTTTATTCAAGCTCCATATCATCAAACATTCACTCTTTAGAAGGGAATTAAATCTGGTAGCCGTATTTTTTATATTGTTACGGGTAATAATTTTATGGGGATGTCAATATTATGGATATCCATGTTGTGTTTTCAAGAAACAAAAAAATATTGGTTCAAATACAAAGAATCTCTTATAAATTACGTTAAATTTAAAAGAACAGTGACGGAAAAGGGTATAGAAATAGAGATTAAGAGGAATCAAAATGATCATTGGAAAAATTGGACAAAAGTACTTTAACACTATATGGACGGCAGTCATACTACTACCTCGGTGGACGGAGCGGGTTATTTCAACCGCTTAAAAAAGTCCTATATTTTTTAGCATACGGTTATTAGAGCTTATAAATGGGTATATATGCTTTTCAAGGACTTTATCATGTATTTTAAATATATTTTCCATTGTTTGAATGTAATTCCCTGGTCTCTTATTTTGTGTTGTTACATGAACAAAGTAATCGAAAAAGTGTTTATTGTTTTAGCTAATGTCTGACATTAACATTTATATCAATATAAAATATTTTTTCGAAAATTGAAGCATCCATAAGACTTAATCTGATTCAATAAGTTGAGAAAATCAAAATAATTAATGGGATCAATTCGTGGAAAAATAGCAATATTTTAAAGGTGCATTTTATCAACTGAAAAATGCTAAGGAAATATGAACCTATGAAATAGAGCTTTCATTTTGAAATAAGTAGCAAATATGTGTGAAACCAAAACATATGTTGCAAACCAATGAACATTAAATTATACTTTATGGTTGATCCTTATCATCATTCTTCGTAGTATTTATTAGAGGGATAGAGTGGAAACGGGTTCAACTCTCAATGTTGGGGGCGCAGGTTCGAATACTCCCGAGAGGGGATGGTCATTTTTGGTCTACCTCATTGATAAGATCCTAGGTTTTATAGACTAATGTTAATGCTATATGTAATGCTTTTTTATATATACATGGATGTAATTCTGTCGAACCATATAGGCAAAAAAACAATAGAAAATTGGATATCAAAACACAAGAAGGTCTTGCAAAGACACGAGTCCATTTATTTTCCATGGAAAAGCAGTATTTATTTCAACTTCCGTTTTTACATGCATACAAACCCATTCCTTCACATAAAAGCATTCTCTCCATTAAATATTCTTACTCTATATTGTCCCTTACCAAACCACCAGGGATCCCATACTTTTTTATTACTAATTGCATGCCTTGCCAGAACGGAAATGTTCCACGCTTTGATCGTATATCCCCCCCTTTTTTTCATTGTCTCTTACGCTATCAATTACTCCTGAGAGCAAAGTGCATCTCTCTACGTCATCCATCATAATCCCCCGTTCTTTCTTTGTCAGAAGGAGGTAAGAATCCTTTTTCTTAATGATATTCCGATACATAAGGAACGGTTTTTATTATTATCATTCCCATCTATCTAAGTATATTTCCTTTTGCAGCATATTCTGCTTTTTTGGGAAGGAATAGGGGGTCACTAATGAGGAGTAAAAAGTGTTCTAATATATAATATGTACATATGTGACTTGACAACTGGAATAATCAGTATAAGCGTTAGAGTTCAAAAGGAAGATTTTTCTGTCGGTAATACAATGAAATATAATGGACAAATAAAACATTATTTTTAGGTAGAAGGAAGTGTGATAGTTCCCTCTTTTTATAGGGTACAATTATTTCTATTTTTTTTGGTTAAGATGTTTATTTGTTAGCTAAAATCCATACAGTGTAAAAAAATAAAAATACACTAGAAAGTAGGAAACAAAAAAACACAATCTTAAGACAGTTACGTTAAAACAAAACATAAATGAACATTATAATTCAAAATTACTGTTTAAAGATAAAAGCATAATATAAAATGACTTATTAAAAATGATTTCTTATATCTAATTTTATTATATTTATTATACAGAGTAGTAGAGTAATTCGGTTAACAAACCAAAGCAGATATATTTCTTAAAAAGACGCCAATAACAAAGACAATCCATCTGTTAGTTCTTTGCTGTATCACTTGCATCAAGTAAGGAACTACCCAAAGAATCGACAGCTACAAAATATTTTTGCATTTGAATGTAAAAAAGTATTTTGAAGTTAATTACTTGAAGGGGTTTTCTGCATAACTGTATTGATATACACGTTTCATATTATATAAGTTAACAAAATAAATAATTTAATTCATAGATGAACAATGGCTGCATAACGTTACAAAATTGATTCTAACGATCATACAAAATATAATCTTAGTCATTTTAAAGTAGGATATTGAAACTTATGATATTTGTGTATAAAACACATTTTTCTAATTTTGTGATTTAGTTTAAAGAACCCCAAACTGTAGAAGAATAATTTTCTTCCACAACAAATATCCATAAATCGTCGTAACGAAGAGACATAATCGTTGCCACTTGAAAATAATACGCTTCTCTAACAAAACAAAAGCCATTGATGCATGTGAAGGACATTATTGGTCTTCAGTACGCTGCTGACAAATTTAATGAATATATTAATACAGCCATTCATTTTTTGGTCCAAAGCAAAGCGAGTAAACTCTGACCCCTCTTAATATTTTTGCATCAAAGTGATTTATTCTTGTATCATGAAAAAAAAGTTCATTAGAACATTGAACATAATGAGTGCCAGTTTATATACGATCTTTTTGTAATATATTACAAATCGAATAACCTAAAATATTCTTGCTTGACTACAAATGTTTAGCCATCCAAATGTTAAGAACAAATAATTTATTCATTTACACCCAAAAAACATACACTAGTTTTCGAGGTGATGAGTCACAAACAATATATATGTTATAAAGTAGATATAGTGCTCTTTATGTAGACCACCTTATCATTAATATCCATTTACTCAGTTAGACATATGTAGATATACATATATCTCTCTCATATGCTTATCTGCATCAAACTCCATGCAAAAGGTTTCTCTCATCTACTTTTTTTCTTCAAAAGGAACTTTGATCATTATTATTGTAACTCCTTACTAAGATGCTTTCACACATTACATTAATACAACATATACATAGTGCCTTTACCCTCCTGATGTTTTTATAGGGAATCACATACATAAATGAGGCCGGAAGTCAAGGAGGAGAAGAAAGAAAAAAGCTATATTTTGGCACCTCCCCCCACTTGCACCACCATGTTTGTTCGTATGTAAGAGAGAGATACGATGGGAATTACTTCCGGCCTTTTACGCTCCAAAGGAGTTCCTTACGGCCCGTTAAGTTTTTTTTTCATCATATGTTTCTCTTCACTTGATTTTGGGTTTTTATATCTAAGGATTTAAGTATGCTATTTTATCTAAGGGGAACGGCTAGGCATATGTATTACTTGTTTAAGCTTTCTTTTTAAAAAGTGAATGTATTCTCATACATTATTATAGGGGAATGAATGCCACGAAATAGTGGGAGGGGCTCTACTGTTTCCTAGGAATTATACATTAATAAGTTTTATAGAAACTTAATTTCAACATTTTTGCAAAGCTATTGTCCTATTCGGTTTTGGCAGATCTCTTTCTGCAAAATCTAGAGCAATTAATAGTACTTTCTTGAATGCCAAAGCTCTTATAGCTAAGAGGTTAGCATCTCACTCTCCTATCAGTCCATGGGAGGTAAGGGCAATTATTCTAGCGGCTGCGGCAAGATATGCGGCATTGGACCTCAAGATACCCTTTGTCACCGATGGAAAGTGGAGTTGGGCAGCTGATGTAATTTGTTACTTCCCCTCGTGTTCCTTACCTCGTGAAAAAATATTAAAAACTTTTATGCTTATTCAAGGATTAAAATAGAAAGGTTTATCGTTTATTATGTTTTGTTTTATTTTGTCAAGTTATTTATTATAATTGTATTTCAGTGTTTATTCATATTTGATGGTAAAATTTTAAACTAAAAAGCTTAATTATGTTTTTACGCATTAACATCATTTTATATACATTATCTTTTTTGTGCTTGTATATATTTTATAAACTGTGGAATAAAAAAAAATCTCTGTTAACACAGCAGAAGATTAGACAAGAGTCCCATCAACTCTCAAGAGACACAACAAACATACAAGAAGTTCAATACAATGTGTTTACTACCGATAATACAGAACATGGGTCAACATACATTATCAGTGTTTCAGTTTTGTTGCATATAAAAAAATAATCCATGGATACAAGTTGTTGGGATATAAGCAAAGTTAATAGAATTTTCTGTTCAAGAAAATCATACTCAATAAATATTTTTTTGTGTGTCGAGAGGAATCCCTTGCTTGTTAATTAAATATTTTTAAAGCTATTGAGATAAATGTTACCAACGTTCAAATCATTTGATTCGAAGACTAAAGACATTATGGTATTATAAAGTGTAATTTGTTAATCTTAGAGTCCATAGTCATAGTCATGTTTTGTTCCTGGAAAGATGAAAATATATAGAACTAACTTATGTGTGTTAAATAGTGCGATGATATCTGCAGTTTCTTAATAATTCTATATAAATATGTTGCTTATGCATATCGAAATTATGGATATGTAATACTCTTAATTTCGTTTATTGCCTTTGTTTGTTAACAAATACAATGTATATTTTATATTGCATACATATTGGCCGACTTTAAATACGTAGAGATTAAACAGTATTAATATTACTTTTACATATCGCTTCTACTTGAGTTGGTATATAAATACTTGGAAGACCTGCTTTGCATTCATGCAACTACTAGGAAATAATTTGTTTCTTGCTTGTTCTTTTAATATAGGGGTTTTATTGTTTTGCAATAACTTTTTTGGCATACAAGTTTAGACTATAACATTTATTTTTCAAAGTAAATTCAATAAAGTCGTATTAAGAAGGAAAAAAATAATATTTTTTGGCTAAACTTAAGATTTTACTAACATGGAAGAAGAACTCACTATTTAAATAAATAAAATCCACATGCTTGAACCAAGATGTCAACACAGAGAACAGCAATAGTCTCAGGGTTGGTCCTTCATATTTCCAGATGAAGTTTTCTCTTATAGCTAGCTATAAGACAAATGGGAGTATGCTAGAAGATTTCAGACTCCCTAAACAATTTGGGCAGAAGCATAACTGTCAGGGGAGAACAGCATATTTAAAGAACTATTTTGTTAGTTAGAATTTACCTCACTTACTCACATCTGTACAATTTTACAAGGGCCTTTCATAGCAATGACAACCAGGGAGCTGACACGAGTTTGTAAGATCTTATAAAGTAATTCCTTTGCATGTTTGAAATTACAATTAATGCAAGTGTTTCAAGTTGTTTACAACGTAACTCACACATATTTTTTTAATCATCTTCATGTTTATTATTAAATAATAATTTTAATTATTTATTACTAAAAAAAATAATGTCATTTTCATATTTAATTGATAAATCACAATGCAGCGACTACTGAATCTTTTTGGGAAAAATAACATTTTAATTAGTCAAAAAATTAAATAATGGGACAAGAAGGTAGATGCCACTAGGTCAAGAAACCATATGCATTTTGTCTTAATATGGGGTTCTACTGTCCTAAAAATGAGAAGTAACTCTCAATCTCAATATTGTTGAATGAATGAAAGCAATTGTGCTGAGTTACAGAATTGTATAAGACCAATAAATAGTTTAAAAAATAAATAAACCCAACATTTCAAATATCAATTCAATGTATTCCAAAAATAGGGTACTCCTATTGGCTGACCGTGGACCGAGTGCGGAATATTATACCGTTCTATAATATTCCAGATATGTAACCAACATTTCAAGTGGTATTTGTTATCCGGAGGGAACACATTTAACACCATTTTAATCAACACATAATTTCCAGTTTTTACGTCACCAGTTTAGTAAATCAGGGAATACTACAACTTGGAATAGGAACTCCTTCCTTATTATGCTAAAGTTTAACTACCTTTGTAAAAAGGGGGTAAAGGAGGGAGCTCCTCATAGGAACTCGCTCCTTTCCCTTTTTTTACGAAGGTAGGTAAACTTTGACATAAAAAGGAAGCAGTTCCTATTCCAGGGTATAATATTCCCTGAGTAGATCAATTGCATACGAGTAAAAACATTCCACTTGATTTAACCACGCCAATCAAATTCTACATTCTAGGCACTCAGCAAATACACATAAAAAATACTATGTTCCAGAGCTTTGCTTTCGCATTTTTTTTAAATAGAGCTCTTTAACTTCAGGCATGTATACCTCTGTTCTAAAATAAGCATGTAGAAGAAAAAACTGAACTTCTTAACCAACTCAAAACGAAGGATTTTTGTGGCAATGTAGAGGGAATACGCACACACTTTTATCGCAAAGGCTACAACAACAAAAAACTGTTTAAATGTATAATCCGAACTCGGTGAGGGAGAAAAATTTAAAAGAAAAAGTAATTACAAAAAAACTTTGTTCCATAAAAAGTTTAAAAATTATGACTTTAAAAAGAAGGGAAAAAGTACATCTTTTCACATCCCCCTAAGGCAATAAGAGCAAAGAAAGAAATTCAAATTTATGGTTAAGAAAAGTGTACCTCTATCTTCTCTTTCTTCTTTGAAGAATTTCTCATTAATGCAACAATAGATATGATTTTTTTTCTTCACTGATTTAAGTACATGATAACTTGTTCATTTACGTAAAGTGTTGATTCATGTGGTTATCAGTAATGAGGGGTTTTATAGAAAAAGGTGCTGGATTAAAATGTATATTTATGTTATTTATTTCGACCTGAAAGTTAATTGAAAGAGTTTATTATATGTATATTTATATATATACATATATAATATGTTGCTTCAAAAAGGGGCTCCTTGCAGAACGAAGTCAATCTCTTTTTATTTGTAGAGTGACTGGTACAATAGTGCTAGTGAACGATATCAGAGCATACATATCCATAATATTCTTCAAACCTGTATGGTGATTAACTGATAAAGAACTTAACCGATTAATCAGTCCCATGACGGATTTTGATCGGATACCAAATTGCTGTGTATCTAATCTTCCAAGATATGTTTTCTTTTGATCTTTTTACGACCTTCAGACTAGCTTGACCGGTTCTTCCTGGCTGTGTTGAGAGTCTCTGCGGTCTCATACTTCATAAAATATCCATCCAACTCTGAATTATACTTTTGAATAATGACAGTCTCTTTTTTTTGCCTATATGGTTCGACAAAATTGCATCCGACAGGATATAAATAAGCATTATAGCATTAAAATTTGTCTATCGAACCTAGGATCTACTCAATGAGGCAGACCAAAAATGACCAGCCCCTCTCTAGAGTATTCGAACCTGCACCCCCAACATTGACAGTTGAACGTGTGCCTTAATGCCCACGTCTATCGCACTCTCTTGTGGCTTGGACTTTCTTAAATTCTTATAGCAGAATTTAAGATGGTACATTCTTTATCCTAGTTCTCACCGGGTTGTGTTCATGATCATTGATTCTTAAAAAAAAATCAGAGTCAGTTGCAAAAAAAGGAAATATTAAATAGAATTGTAATGCAGTCCTTTTTTAATGATTACCCTATATACTCACAACCTTTTAATTATGTGTAAAAAAATTAACTCACATTAGAGACAATTATGTGAAAATAAACAATCACTCTTGATCCACCTCCACGATAAGCTTTGCTCTCATCCAGGTCCCCAATCAATCACTCACCATATGTTTCATCACAGACTTAGACTTATGATATAAGGTTCCGTTAATATACAATCCCATTCATCTATCTGGAACAATGAGTAGATTTTTTGACATTACCAAAGTTTAAAAAAATCCATTAAAGTGTATTGGAAGAGTAACTTATATCGTAAAACTTCAATAATGCTCATGTTTCACTCTTTTCATTGCATGAACAAATAATCCTTCTACTATAGTAAGGGTGCATTCATTTTCTTAGAGTGGGAAGGATTTGTTTTTTCAACTTATGTAACTATTTTTTTGTTGGTTAAGATGTTTATTTATTAGCTACGAATCCATACAGTGTAAAAAAATAACCATACGCTAGAAAGTAAAAGATTAAAAACACAGTCTGAAGACAGTTACGTTAAAAGCCCAACATAAATGAACATTATAATTCAAAATTAACATATGTGACTATTGCGTAATTAATTTATATAAAACATTATAATTAAACGTGGAAGTCAAAAATTTAATATACATGCAATACTTTTTTTAATAAAAAAAATCATGCTGAATGCCCTAACACTATAGGCGTGGTTTAGCGTTGAATTTAAACTCTGTGTTTTAAAACTATTTAACTTAAATCATTTCAATATACTTTATTTTTTCACTTGCCACTATATTCCGCTACTTTTTTTTGTATGATGGAGTTTTTTTTCTATTACGTCCTACATCAGTGGGACATTTTTTGTGAAGCATTTTGTACAAAACTAATCCTTAAAACTCTTCAATAAATTAACTTATTAAAGCGTAAAATGATAGTAAGTTTTTTAGGATAATAACATAATGCCCTTTTAATTACCAAATAGTGAGATAACTTGAGAAATAAATACATCCCACTCTAGAAAAATATATGCATCCTACTACCGCAAAAGGATTACCTGTCAAGCAATGAAAAGAGTTAAGAATAATCGACTCTCAAACACTTAGGCTACTAACATTTCGAAGAAACAATAACTCTTTAAATAACACAATCCTCCCTCAAATGAGGTTCTAGTAATGCTACATGTATTTAAAAACACGTTTTTAGAAATACAAATCTTAGGCTTTCCCTTTTCTCCTGTCGTTGAATATCAAGTATGATCACAAGGCTAAAGTGGGGCCCAATATACCACCATATTATTGGGAATGTTGTTATGATTTCATAATTTCATCGTATTTTTTTAGCAATGAAATATATGATTGGTTTAGTATAATAGTATTTGAGTAAAAGAAAATACCAGTATATTAAATATATATTATTTTTATGGCATTTGTTTGGATAAAAGAAGTTTGTCTTACTTTTGCTTTATATTTCAAAGTCAAATGCAAGATTTTTATACTGTTCAATAACGTTCCCCCTATTATTATTAATATAAAAAACCACTGCCTTGATATAGAAACTCAATCCTGAGAATCATGAAATATTAAGTCGTTTTCCTAATAAAATTAACTGAATTTAAATTCCTATTTGTTACACAGAAGCTCTGAATTATTCAGAGAACTGTGAAAAATCTACAGAAATAAAAATGATTTTCATTCATGATCTAAAATAAATATAATTACTTTCAGCTTTAAATAGTATCTGCCACGAAACATAAAAATACTCGAACTAAGCATTTTTATTTTCTATTAGTCTAAATTTTTGTATTTCAAATCAATATCTTGTTTTTTTAGTATTCAGCGTTTGCTTAATTTGACAATGTCGTTTTAAGTCTTTTAACATTAAGTCTTGTAATAATATTTATATTATATTAAAGTAGTATTATGTATTTTAATGACCTCAGTATTGCAAGTGTATATAATGTATTGTGTATATTAAAAAACATCAAATATATAAAATCATACATAAATTATATATTGTCTTAATACAATTTTGCTCAAAAAGTTGATATATAAAAATTGACTTATTTTTTAATTTTTAATGTTTTATAAAAATAGTTGAGAGAGTTTTAAAAATACGTCTTGTAGCATCAAATTTCTATGACATTACCTAAATAATGACTTTAGTAAGTTGTGACTTTAAATACTAAATAAATAAATCATCGACTCAAATTATCCTTTTCATCTTTTTTTACAAAATTTAAACCCAAAGAATGAGCATGAATTAAATTTATGAACTTTCTTTTAGTTACCAATTGTAGAACCTTGTTGGATAATATACATACTTACAATACTTCTACGAAAACTGCCTAAAGGCAATGAAGAAAAAACTACAAGAAAGTTTTGTTAAGCCTTGCCACCAAAGCAACTTTTAATCCAAAATATTATATATAGTTTTTGTTTAACTTTACTGGCTTGAGAGAGACACTTTCTAGCATATGTTAATTTATAATTCATAGCGGGTTTTTCTAAAGACGTATAAGCATTGTATATTCTTTCATAAAAAATGGAAGTTATTTATGTGTTAAAATGTTTTACTCAAGAGATATATTTTTAGGAGAGAAAACAATGGCAAACGCGGAAAAAAGTCTACATTCCCTACAAAGTATTGTAAAATTATGATTTTTATTTTCTAAATAACTTAATGCATCGGTTCAAAAGAGAGAAATTACATAAAATACAAACTGAAAACAAATGTCTAGGATATCAACGATTGTTAACCTGCCCCAACCTAACCTGAGACCTAACAAACTATGTATGATCTAATCCATCAGACCAATGACATTATGGTTAGTAAAATAATAATATTATTGTTACTTTCTTATCCTCAAGGGTTCACACGATAAATATGATATAAACTAATTCAAAAATAATTATAAATAAATAATAGCTGTAAAATAAATCAAACTTCAATGTAGTGAGTGAAGAAACCGCTAGATGGCATCAACGCAGTTTTTTCGTTTATTACAAGTTGATGTTCCCTACGTTTTTATATTTTGGGTCAGGTCTGATTTTAGCACGTTTTGATTGAAAAACATCTAAAATAGATCATTGGTTGTGTATACAATGCTTACATCTTACAGTTCTGTTCACTTAATTGGACTCCAAAATAAGCTTCACGATCATTGTGGTATTTGACTCTCAAATGATAAAGTATCCTGCTTTTATTTAATAACCCTGTTTTGATGAGAACCTCCTGTTCAATTATAAATATAGTTTAGAAAATTCAGTTTTTTTAAATATATTGGATTCTAAATCATGATAATGTATCGATTAAATACTTTATTGATTTAAAAAAAGTTAATAAAAAGCTGTTAACTTCTGCCTTTAATTAAATCTAAATGATGCAAAATATATGTATCCTAGTAATTGTGGAGTGTATTGATCTTTGTGTTAAATAAAAATAAATTGGCATTCCTTAAATTTAGTTATTTTTAGACATTCGACAAAGTGTTTGTATAAATAGAAAGGTCTTTCTTATAGGTACTTCGTATGACGATAAGCAAATAGTATTTAGCACTTCCTTTCTTTTAGGATAAGACTCTGCATACTACATCATCTATAACGTTTATACATATATGTAGATATCTCCAACCCTTCAGAGTAAAGACAAATATTTGCATGAAGGAAATTATTATTATCAATTTAACTCGAGAGGAAGAGATGAAAATAATAATAGGAAATATATATAAATATATATACTTTTAACTCTCTATTTGTTTTATCCTCTCTCCCAGAACAATCCATCCTGCCTTTCTTTTCTCATTTCGTTATATTTATATATTAACTCCCTCTGCAATCAAAATATTGAATGAACTCTGATTCTCAAAATAAACAAAAACCAACGAGGCTTAAACTCCGCTATAAAGTTATATTATGTATTCATTGATTTTTTTTAAATTGCAGTTTATGAAAGTATTTTTTAACTGTTTGATTTCATTGTTTAATATATATGTAAAAGATGACAAATCAATATAAATTTGAAATACTTAAAACAACCCTGGATTTTATTTCATACCTTGTTGGTTCTATTGAGTTGTATCAAAATGAAAAGGCATTAAATGAATAAAAATAATCAATCAAAACTTATAAGTTTTCTATTAGGTTAACCTATTTTGACCCTCTCTCTTCTCGAGGGGTCAAACCTCCTCCCTGAACAATAATAGTTGATCAAACTTACATACTTAGCTAACACCTTTTATTTTTTTCTTCATTTTTTTAATATTTTACCTATTTTTAAACAAGATGTTATAATAATATTTTCATTAATATTCTTAACCAATGAGTGCAGACCCCCTCAACTAAAATAACTGGATACTCAGTAGACTGAATGAGAGGAAGGAAATCAATGTCGGAGTGGGCAGCTGATGAAACACCGTAGAAAAAAGAAAGGAATTATTATTATCCTTTTAACAGTCAAAGTCTCAATACTTAGCCCTATGAAGTAAATGAAAGGGAAAATTTCAACAACAACAAAACCAGTGACGTAATAAAAATAAAGAATTAAAGTTTTGTCTACAAAATATGCTGACGTCACTGGTATATAATATATAACTTCCTTGCTTTTTATGTTCCTTGTATTCTATTACTATTTAGATTATATTTCATTGTTTACCTCATAATTCCTGCGTGACAACCATTTTAACTAGTTTTATGACATTGTCAAGTCTTTTTTTTAATCTATATGGTTCGATAGAATAGCATCCGACAGGATATAAATAGCATTAAAATGAGTCTATCGAACCTAGGATCTTATCAATGAGGTAGATCAATTTCTTTTTTACTTTTCAAACTACCTTACTTTATATGTATACCCTCAAAAAAGTTGCTACAATGACATCATTTTTTTTGTGTGTGGGTTTTTTGTCTATTTGGTTCGATAGAATTGCATCCGATAGGATATAAATAAGCATTATAGCATTAATATTAGGCTATCGAACCTAGGATCTTATCATCAATGAGGTAGACCAAAAATGACCATCCCCTCTCGGGAGTATTCGAACCTGCGCCCCCAACATTGAGAGTTGAACCTGCTTCAACACACACGGCTATCGCACTCCCGGTTGGAAGTTTTTTATTAGTTGAGTATCCAGTTAATATTATATAGATCGGTAGTGTTTATCTTGAATAAAAATAACACATATTCCTGAGATACATGCCGTTACTTGTATTGATTAGGGTATATTAACACTTTGAATAAGCAATTAAATTGAATTGGGTGGCATTGAGCTCAAAGACTCCACTTATTTCTACAACATGTGTCTTGCATGTAACATTCTATTAGTTTAACTAACAGGAAAAATCTGATGCTTTGCAACTGTGTTTATAATAATGTAATATCAATTTAAAATTTAATATGTTTTTGGTCATGTTTATGATCTCTAATGGAAATTCATTCAGATTCCATTCGTTTTAAAGCATTGATTATTTTGCTTTTATCAAGACGCACGAACAAATATGTTTTCATATAATGCTATGTTCCAAATGTATAGTTACATCATGTTGTTTTACACCTATCTGGCAGTGTTTGAGGCTTAAGATTTATGCATCGCCTTTCTTGCAATTGCCCCTGAGTCATAATTCATGAGTCTTTGAATGAAGTATTTAATCCTTAAAACCGGTTATTTGACTCTGAAGTAAAAGTTCATTTACCTTCTCAATATGACTTTTTAATCATGGCTTGTCCGTAAATGATGTATTATAGATTTGTCTTGTGACTATTTATTGACTCTTTGTATTATATAGTAAGCCGGATATAAATATAACTAGAGGCATATATACACTCAGAGAGTGCAAACCTCCGCCGTCACGGGGCCCTTATGAGCCTTCTGAGGCGGATTTTTCACGACTGGGGCGGCGTAGAGGGGCACGGGAGGGTTCCCCTCAACGGAAATGCCGAGAGGAAGACGCTCCCGGCACCCGATTTCACAGCACAGCGACATCTATTGGCAGAGTAGGCTAACTTGAAATATTTATTAGTATTTAGCTCATTTGGCATCTTAAAAAAGCACTCAGAGATGCCAAAATCTAATCACTTGTTCCTTTTGGCATTTCCAACACTCCACAAAGTTTCATCCGAATCCGTTCCGTACTTTTTGAATTATCCTGCTGACAAACAAACAAACCAACCAAGCAACCAACGCCAGTGAAAACAATACCTCCTTCGGCGGAGGTAATTAAAGTCTGCTATTGAGTAAAAATGGGATATATATTTTTCCCTAGAAAATCTTTTTTATTAATAAGTGACGGGGATTTGCTATGGTATATCCAATAAGTCTACAATGAATATAAAAATACGTCATTGCCAATATGGAATGCCACATGATTAACCATGGATTCCTGCTGATAATCATTTCGTCCAAGTTTGTTAGAAGATGAAATAATTGGCACAAACACCCAAAAAAAACTTTCACTCATAACTTTAGTGTTCTTTTGTATTTTGACTAAATTTCACTTTTTTGTATTAAAAATATGTTCATCTTAAATACTAAAATCAAATATACTGAACAAAATTACATTTATGAAGCGAAATCTAGCCATATAGATAAACATGTATTATATATTAAAAGATGAGGTTTTTCCATAGCAATTGTTTTATTATTTTAAACTTAGCAAATACCTTAATATCAACTAACATTGTGCCAAATATAAATATTGATTTGGATTCAGTTTCATAAAATCTGCTATATTGTATACAGTTTCCCCTCATATACTTTTTTAATCATTCGTATTCAATAAGATTAGCCGGGTCTGAGAGACCCGATTGATGTTCCGCTACATTATAGCAAGTCCTTTTTCTTCAAATTTCACTTATTTTTTTAAAGTTTACGGTAACTTTTTATTCCTATTGTAAAGTATGGAGATAACATATTGCATATTGAATGGACGAACACAAAAAACGAATTACGTTCGTCTGTTCATTTATAATCAAGCGTTCAGGCGTTCGATTTTGAACGTACGTTCGCGAACGGCGTTCGTTTTTCCGTTCAATCCACAACCCTGGTTGTAACACATATACTCCATTTTGTGGTTGGGTTTGATACTTTAACATTTTTCGAATATTACTAATTTATATGATAATATTCATACAGCTTCTTTTGCCCAGTTTCTCTTCTTGTAAAGTCGCATATATCCAACTTATAAACGGACTAATTAATAAGTTTTAACTTTATAATATATAATTTACCCATTGATTCGATGACCTATTCGTTCCCTTCCACCAAACAATTATTAGATCTTGACAATTTTGAGGGCTCACAGAGATGGACTTCCCGGAAAATTCATAATTGCCAAGTTTATTTTGTTTTCCAAATGTTTTTTAAGATTTCTTAAAATTACCAAGTTACATTTGGACCAAATTTTCCGTGGATGACTTTAAGATATTTTAAGACTTTTTTTTTTGCCGGAAGGCATTCCTATATTTCATGGAAATATACAGTAATAGACATAGAGAAAATCATAAACATATCAAGCAAAAACAAAAAAAACTTAATTGATTTAAACAGTTAAAAATTAGAGAAGTGAGAAAATGGTCAAAAATTAATTTAATAAAAGCTGTAAATATCGTGTTGTAATATTTAAAATAGAGTTCGGGATATCTTTTTCCTTCGCTTTTATGCTATATATGCAATACTGTAGTTTTGTTATAACTGCATGCTGCAGCATTTTATTTTTAGACGTGAGAGTAAAAAAGTCCTCTCTCTCTAGCGAAGCTCCAAAATTCCTTTCAAGGTCTAATTTAAGCATGGAGTAGATGGGACGCAGCTCCTTACATTCGTATACGAGATGAGTAGTTGTTTCCACTTCCACTTTGCAGAACGAACACATTTTGACTTTGCTTAGAAATGAGGACACCTCCAGAGTCCCGGTCACGACACGATATAATAACCACTTTTCTTGAGGGGGTGATGAGGTGATTTTAAGACTTTTTATTCATTCCGAAAAATTGGGGCTCCATATTTTTATTTCATGTGGAAAATACGTTTTCAATGATTTTGTGATATTGGAACGTTGGATTTGAACAAAAAAATATGTGGAGTATTTTGGGTGATAAGAAATATTTTGTTGTGTAGGGCTGTTCCCATACAAAGTATTTATAAATAATATTAATAAATGTGGTTGGTCCTCATTATCTCCTCAACACTTAGTAATAATATATTGATACACTTTTCAATGCATAAGTTTTAGTTGCCAAGGCAATATTCCGGGAAATCTAGGGCAACACCGGATAGCATCCCCGCTATGCATTACATATTTAAGTAAACATGTTTAAATTCCTATGATATAGTAGAAAATCCCGGGCTTGGTGTATCAAGTGACCAGGCATGCATGAAATCGCTGTATTCTTCACTCCCCAGACAAATAAAAGATTTTAAAAGCAGGGAGAGAAAAATGAAAACAACAAAATAAAGTCCCTCATAAATTACAACACGCCAGAAGAGACAGTGGGGAAAAGTATACATTTATAAAAGTAAATATACACAATGTATATTAAATGTATTATTCATAGCATAAATCGAGACATGCAAAATAGAAAATGTCATTCTATATTAAGGCTCTTTGAGAAGATGTTACTTTCCATGCATGCTCACATCAAGCGACAAACCATCCTTCTTCCTATGGCTTTATTCGCAAATTAAATATTTATGGAGATACTTTATAAACGTACATATTTATGTATATATATATATAGTAGTGGGTATCATTAAAATATCAAACATGTAAGCCCGGTAAATGTTCATTCTTTGGAAAGGAAACCATCGTGGATAATTGATTTTTGGGGGTACCCACTTTGTGACCAAAGTTTTGTTTGAAGGAAAACTTTTTTATTATCAATTACTGAGAAAACTATCGTTAGACAATGCCAAAAATATAACTTTTGATCTTTAAATCCTTGTAGTGTGATTGGTTGAGGCAGAAAATGAACAAAAAGTTCCACTCCCCAACTATTTCTTTCATGTAAGAGCACAATTTTTACAACTATGTCTTTCAAAAGGGAAAATGTGGAAATTATCATCTATTAAATGAAATATTTTAAAGTCTGTTTAATGGATTCAAATATTTAATGTTGATCTGAAATTATAATGACAATGTTGTATATTATATATATATATATATATATATATATATATATATATATATATATATATATATATATATATATATATAATATACGCAGTCATTTCCACAATTTTGTAAATATTAGTTTTTAATTGCAAAATAGTTCAGCTCCGTAACAGTACCTTTATTGGCAAAATCTTTGTTTTCAAAAGTATATTTATCAATTTTTCCTTTCCTTTCAGCTAGACGCAACTTTTCCAGTGGAATAAACATATTATATATATATAACTATATATATATATATATAGATAGATAGATATAAATGTATATATGGGTGGAAGATTGATCTCTTGACGGTGTTGTCACACTTTGTACGGCATGCCTGTTGTCTACTCTCCAATCAATTGTAAATAGAAATGATGTGGATATCTATACATTGTTATTTATGAAATGCAATAAGATAAATGACAAATGCATCTATTAAATTAGATATCTTAAAGGATGTTTTGTGTATTTCTGGATATAGTAATTTTAATTTATTTATGCTCCATTATGTTATTCTCGAAGAATATGAGGAAGGTACTTTAAAAGTGTCGATTAAACAAAATTATACCTACTCTTTGTGGTTTGTCGTTAACTTCATTCGTGCAATTAAGCATTGTAAATGGTGTAAGCATAACAATTTTATTTAAAAGGGCATATTTTACTAAACATATTTAAAAATATTGGTTTTAATACATTTTAGAAAAATATATATTATTATACATAATATTAGGATGAGAAATAATCTGTATATATTATATACAGATTATTTCTTATCCTAATGTATAGCTCTCGTGTAGAATACAATATCGTTAGGCTTTGGTAAATCAAATAGATATATATATACCTTATTTTCTGAGGTTGTTCTAAGAAATTACACACAACAAGCGTAAAACACATAATGTACAGTGCATATATATGGTAGGAGAATTGCATAAAAATATGTTAATAAACATATCCGTTCCGATTATTCGGGGTTTTCAATGAATTAGAAAGTGATTAGTCATATGTGCTTTTTGGTTGATATTTTTTAAACCTACCATTATTTCCTTTGCTCTACTCTGTTACTCCTCATATGTACTCAAGTAGTTATAAGTCATCAAAATCAAACTTTCAAACAGACCCTTTGGTCGAAAATAAAGCAGCATTTTGTAACTTTATGCTAATACTTTACCAATTTGCTCACACAACTGAAACTTCTGGCCTAGATCAAGGACTTAATTCTTTCTTTTTTCTATAAAACTATAACTTCGATTCCAAGGTATTGCTTGAATATATTAATAGTTTTGTCTTGAAATTTTGGACCAGTTTCCTTTTATATATTTTTATTATATATATATACTTTACACCTTTAAAATTTCATTAAATTCCACAATACACACACATAGTCCTCTAAATTTTTCGCAGCTCTAGAGTTTCTATCTTCACCAAATATGTGCATTAGTTTATTGGCATTATATTAAAGTTATAAAATATTGTTGATGTACTTCTTCCATACCTATTTTAACAGTGGTAAAGGGACTGAAGAGTATATTAAGACTTATAAGATGAAACCCCATTGATTTTAGAGATCCTTTTGAACATAATACGTTAGACATTACAAGGCTTGTGGATTGAACGGAAAAAACGAACGCCGTTTGCAAATACTCGTTCAAAATTGAACGCCTGAACGGAATATAAATGAACGGACGAACAGATTATTTTTTGTTGACGTTCGTCCGTTCAATTTATATTGTTTTCAAAAGTGCAGACGTTTTTTATAAAATAAGTTCAATCAATGTTTCTTACATCGCTTGAGAAAACAAAGTTTATAAAAAGAAGTACAATTTGAATTACTGCGAGTGAATCTGGGACTTTTTCATTAAATATTTTTTTCAAATTTAAAATAAGATATAATTGATATTTTATAAACAAATGAACGACCGCCCAAAACGAACGATCGAACGCAAAAAAATGAATGAATGAATGAACGCCTGAACGGATATTTTTCCAAATCGAACGGACGAACGCTAAGGTCGCGAACGCCCACAAAGCAACGCCCTAATTGTTTTATGAGTCTTTTGTGGAGTTTTCATGAACACTTATTGAGAGTGTGTTCTTTTTTATTGTATTAATATATGTTTCAATTGTTGATTATGTTATATAATAATATAAACTAGAGGCATGTATACACTCAGAGAGTGTATACCTCCGCCGAAGACGGGAAGAGGAAGAAGTTTAAGCTACGTCACTGGGCTGATAAATGAACAATAATACGTCAATGAATATTTTTTAGCGTTTGTTCTTTCCTACTCCATGAATAGAGACCCCATTTTATTATTATTAGTATTTTGCTCATTTAGCATATTAAAAAGCATTTAGAGATGCCAAAATTTTATCACTTGTTTCTTTTGGCATTTCCAACAACTCCACAAAGTTTCATTCGAATCCGTTGAGTACTTTTTGAGTTATTCTGCTGACAAACAAACCAACAAACGCCAGTGAAAACATACCTCCTTCGGCGGAGTAATAATAATAAATAATACGACCTTACAATTCTCTCAACTACCTCTTTTTGAACCGATATTTCCACAATTTTATCATATAGTATATATTAATTCCCAATAAACGTTTGGTATTCTGCTATATTGATTTTGAAATAGCCTTTCATGATTAAACTTTCATTCAGGTTATGACATAACTATGGTAACATTTATGAACAACGTCAAGTTTTAATCAAGGCCTTTTTCTACCTTAATATCCTAAAAAGGTGTTAATTCCATTAATAATTAACGCTACAATAGGCGGATACAAAAAAGGACAGCTTAAATAATTGCTACAATAAATTTTCAATATACTGCTTTAATAACGAACATTTTTTATATGAATTATTTAGAAATATTTGATTTTTTGTATAATTCAATAATAGTCTTCTATTAAATGAATGAATCATTATAAAAAGTAATTATATATTCTTATATTGAGGTTTTATAAAACGGTGAAAATTATTATTAAAGTATATTTTTTTAAAGTATAAAATTATGTCTTTATACTTAAAATATACAGCTTTCATAAACAAAGCTACAAGGATATTTGACACAAATATTTTTCGTTAGTTCGGAGGTTTCTTTCTCAACGTTATGATATGTGAACAGTATATATATGTGTTGTTTTTTTTTGTTGGTTTTTACTGACTAAAATTTTTTTTCAATACTAGCTATGATATTTTTATGGATGGTTAGTTAACAATAAATTATTTGTAAGGGTGTATTTGGAGTCATATTTCTTAAAATAGTAAATGGGTGCACTGTTTTATGTCGTTTTTCTTTGTGCCAAATAAAGTATTTTTATTTATAAGGCAATAATAGAGGATAAATGTGAAGAATAAAATGTTCATGTGATATAAATATGTCAAAATAATAAATACTTAGGAGTGTGGTCAAATATATAGTAAAAGGTAAATTCCAACTCATAAAAACTATGAGTCATAAACAAAGATAGTCAATTTGTGTAAGAAATAATATCCGGTAGGTTCATATCATCTTTTTGCATAAATCACACGTTTGATGGCCATAGCTCATAGCCAAGCTCTAAAGCTATTTTGAAATTTAATACCTGGGGATATAATTTATTTTGTACTGAAGAACATAAACATTATTGTTGCTTTGCATATATAAATAAGAGTTCCTTTTATTCATAGAAAATTAGCCTTCAGGGATTAATACAATGCATAAATAGATTTAATACTGAAGCAAGTGTACATTCAATATCATTTATTTCTTACTTTATATATATATTACAGGGAAAGTCAAGTTAAGAAGGAGACACACTTACTTATTTTTGCATATGTTTATATTTTTCCTGTTGCAAAAATAAT
The DNA here is from genome assembly GCA_013387185.1 of Caligus rogercresseyi. Taxonomy (NCBI): domain Eukaryota; kingdom Metazoa; phylum Arthropoda; class Copepoda; order Siphonostomatoida; family Caligidae; genus Caligus; species Caligus rogercresseyi. Next base: position 1,101,873 of record CP045894.1, read on the forward strand.
ACAAGTTTATTACAAGACAAAAAACATGCTTCTCAGCCAACCCCCAATAAACATGCAGAGTCCTGCATTTGAATCACAAAAATTAATAATTTCAACATACATAAAGCAACTGCGTCAAATTTGTCTACTAAACAAAAACGAGACGTTAGTTAACCCGTTTTATGGAAGTGTAATAAAGATTTCAGAGTAATTTCTTGCCTATGGTTGTTTAACTGCATATTGACAAATAAAATACCTTCCTACAAATAAGCTGTCCAGTTGGCCAGCCAGTCTTCTATTATTTCGTTATGCCATGCTATTTATGCACCAAAGAAGACAAAAAAATCAAGATATGTTGGGGAAATGGAGTCAGGAACTTTTGATTATATATGAAATGATATAGGTGAACTAACACGGTAGAAATTATCCATAAAATGTGAAATTACCGGAGACATCAAAATCTTTGTATTAAAATATTAGTTGTTTCTTTGTTTATGAGATTGACAATTGGCATTTGAATGTCATGTCAAAAAATGATAAACTATATAGAAAAAACCTTATAACTGGTTTGAACAATCAATGATTTAAAGAACCAAAAAAAACAACTTTTTTATAATTTTTTACGTTAAGTATTTGAAAATATAACTATCGAAGTAATGATTTCAGATCTCAGAATTCACATTTACTGATCTGAAAGAGATAGTAACAGAATCGATATCTTTGAATGTTGTTAACTATATTTTATTTTTTGATTCTTCCAAACTTACTCGATTTTTTTCATAATTATTAAATATCAAATTATATTAATTTATCATGCAAATTGATTATATAAGCGACACTGAACGAACTTGCATGAAACAACAAGAGAGCAAGAGAGTGGCCATATCCTTTATTAAATTCTGATAATCGAATCAAAACGATGTTTAAACTAAATAAATTTACGAAAAGTAATTACCTAATGGAAGTTTTTGCAAACTGACAAATAATAACATCATAATTTCAGCAGGTAATTTAATTTCTTGCTTTTTTTATCATGATATTGTCATGGTGCCATCCATTTAAGTTCAGATATATTGAAAACAAAATAATATATTTTTTGTATCTATAAAATTTAATATTTTTCGTAAATAAATCACAAAGATAATCTTATTAACTGTGATGGGATGTTCACGCCTTAACAGCTAGTATTTTTTTTAAAGGTCATTATTATAACTGTACTATAAAATATACAATAATAAATAAAATATAGGTAAAATTGGTACATGATACATAAATAAACATTATAGTTTAAAATTAAATTACCTATAAAAGACCAAACCTCTATTAATAAAAACGTGTACTAACATAACTTTAAAAAACACACCAATTAAATAATAAACTATAATGAACAAACATATAAATAAATACAAACGAGTACAAACAAAACTTCAAGAACACAAAATTAATCGAGGATCGAGGCCGAGAGGCCTAAAACCCTTTTTTCTTATTTTCCTTTCGTTGTTGCCTCCTCGTCTGTTGTTGATGCCTTGAGGCGGTGGGTTGAGGAGTTTTTTGATGTGGGCTCTTGGGAGTGGCCTCCTGGAGGAGTAGTCATAATTGTCGCCTTGTGCCCCTGTGAACTTTTCTCCCTTATTCCGCCGCTCTCGCTTGAGGTGCTTACAGAAGGCGATACGCTCCCGTTTGTGTATCCAGCGCTCAGGATCGGGCTCCACGTTGGGGTCGTAGTTCATGGGAAGCTTCTTCTTCTTTTTCTCTCGACAAGGTCACCGCTCTCCTTTTTTGACATCAGGGGAAGGAAGGCTACCGACTCGAAGTATTATTATTGTGAAACCATCTTTTTTACAAGTAACGTTTGAGAAATGGTGTCTTTAATCTTGTAAGATCAAGGAGTTGAGTGGATATACAAAGTTGTTCATGAAATGAAGTTTCAGGAAGGATGGAGAAAATATTGACTATGGTTTCTGTAAAAATGTGAATTTAAGGTCTTCATTAGGATTCACTAAACTGTGGTTGACGAGGCTGAGGTTGTGGATCCCTGCATTAAGTATTCTGTATAACATATTTGTCGACGTTAGAGGTGGAAATATAATATCAATTTATAAAATCAAGCTTATTAGGTATTTATAATAGACATTTGGATTTCCATTATTGAAGTTATTTCTTTATGGATTTGCAATAAACTAAAAAAACGATAGACGGCTGAAGGTATGAATAATACTATATTATTTTTTAGTAAGCAAAATCTTAATTAAATAGTTTGTATCCGGATTTAGGAGCCCACGTGGAAGTGGGCTGGTGATATAATTAAATATGTGCCTGAAAATCAAAGCTCTACATAAGCACCCATCAAAAGAATTTTATGAGAACATCGTGCTTTTTAACCATCCAAAAATGATTTGTCCTTTTATTCATATAAGGTTATTCTTCAGGGCAGTAAATATTAACTACAATGTTCATTATGTATTCTCGCAACTGCCTGAATAGTTTTACTCTGTTTCTGTATATAATTTTAGTGTATTTTATTTTAAACTGTATAAAATTTTGCAATCAACCGAATAAAATGTCTTTAACCAAAAAAAAAAGTTTTTGTATATACAATCGTTATTTTCATAATATTACTAAATATGCATGGATAGGTCGGATTTTTCTTCAAAATCAACTATGCCACGTCTAAAAGCTTTTTCATGTAGTTCTGCTAAAGTTGTGTTTCGATACTTGGACTTTTGTGGTGATCCGACCTGTTTCGGTGATATCACACCAGGAAGAAGTGTCTGAAGTGGCATGGTCATTTTCGAAATATGATGAAAAAACAAAATGCCCCAAACAGGAAACTCCAGGGGGGGAGGCCTCGAACTCCTCCCCCTCCCCAAACCAACTCCGGGAGGTTGCCCCTCTCGAATGTTTGGTCCCCCTTACCTGGGATCATGCAACGAAACAAGCAACAGCACGGCTACCCCGACCCGAGCCAATTTACACCCAACAATTCTACACAAACCGATTCGGCAGGCATCTCACTTGCCGGCCGATGGATGGATTCACCCATGGAGTCCAGCCGGGCCCAGCACTTTTCTTCAGGTGCGGCAGCTACGTTCCCTACGGAGCCAATAATACACCTCCCGCGTTCCACGGGACAAAACGTTTCCAGCTTCTCCTAGGACGAATCGCCAGGAAATAGCAGACCTTACTGCCAGTCTCCAAGTCTGAAGATTTGTACCTGGAACGTCGCAGGGCTCAGCGGCACCAAAGAGCTCCACCTACGCCTACTTACTCGACAGGAAAGATATCGATATAGCTGTAGTAACGGAAATGAGCTAGCCTCGTCGAAGGGAACCTTTATAAAAACGGATTTGTACGTTCGACCACTTGCAATGGCTGTATAAAAGGATCCTCACTCTCGTGAAAACCGATCTCGCAATGCGTTATAACGCCAAGTTACGATCTGCCTCATATCCTCGACGTGCAAACAGTTGGACTCGAGTTGTCCCTCCCTAACCGTAGCATCCTTGTCGGCGGCGTCTACAGGGAATGGACCTCTTCCAAGATCAAGTCATTCTCAATGAGAAAGACCGTCTCGCATCCTCATCAACCAAGCAAGATCCGCGACAAGAATGTCTAAACGAGTTCTCATTCTGTGGCGACTTCAATCTTGACACAATGAGATACAACGACAGGAGCTTTCAAGAAATAACCTCTTGCAGATCCTAGGCGACGGCATGAAGGACGCAAGCCTCGACGTATGCAACAACTGAGGCCGCCTGGAAGTCTTACGGCAAGTTCAACGGCGAGCACCGCATCTCCTGCCTCGACCATGTCTACTTTGCAGGGTTGGACTGTAACGTCGAAGTTCTCAGGACACGACCCTGATCATCGCCTTGTCCTCGCAAAGATCTTGGTGCCGAGTGGGAAGACTGGTACCAGGTCAATTGAACGAAGGAACTTCAAAGCAATTCAGCTTCAAGAACTGGAGGATGCCCTTCAAAAATGGCCGGTGGACGACTATCTACAGCATCGAAGATGTGACACAGTGCACCAGTTCCTCATCGATGGCATTACGGAGGCCCTCAACGAGGTAGCTCCCATTAAGACCATCAAAGTGAAGACAGGACGGAGCTCATACCTGGCGTCAGACACCCTCGAACTCATGAGAAAGAGAGACAGAGCCTCTGGGAGCGAATACCGTCGGATCCGCAACCCAGTCTCATCCTTGGTTAAACGGGACCGGATTTGCACGAATATGGGCGAGCTTCGAAAGAGTCCCAATGACCCTAAGGTACTATGGCGCCTTGCAAACGAGGCCATTGGCAAATCAAGCGTCTCCCTCCCGGCTTCGCTCGAGGTGAATGGAATCTCTACGATGGACAATGCAGAGACTGCGACTGCCGTAAATACGTTTTATATAGATAAAGTTATTAAACTGCGGCACGGCCTCCCCTCGTTGAAACCCCACCGTCATCGTGGCCCAAGTCATCTGCACCATTCTCCTTCTCCTTTGCAAGCGCTGGTAAGATGGCTAAGGTCGTCAAAGCCATGAGGGCCACCGAAGCCTTGGGCGTCGACGGGATCCCCGTCTCCGTCCTCAAGAAAGGCATTGAGGTGCTTGCCGGACCAATATCGCACCTTGTAAACCGATCTTTGGCGTCCGGAACAGTTCCCACGGCTCTCAAATTGCGAACGTGTTACCAATTTATAGGGCAAGGGCAAGTCTGCTGCTGATCCTGCATCATACAGACCCGTCTGCATCCTGCCGGCACTCTCCAAGATACTAGAGACCGTCGTAAAGACCGACTTCGAGATCCATCTGGCCAAGACGGAGGCTCTTCCAACACCCAGTTCGGATTCAGGAGGGGGCGCTCAACCACACTGCGTTGGCCACTGCCCATGCAAAAGTGGTTGAAAGCCAAGCAAGAGGGAAGGTGTAGGGGTCCTCGGCTTTGACCTCTTGTGCTTTCGACACAGTTGACCAGCTACAGTTGTTGCCGAAGCTGAAGAAGCTTGGGATCGAGGGCATGCAACTGGAGTGGTTCAAGTCATACCTCTCTGGCGGATCACAGGCGTGTGGTGTGGAATGGCGCCGAGTCCGACTTCTGAAAATAAGTATGGTGTGAGGCAAGGTTCCATCCTAGGTCCGATCATCTACCTTTGTCCTGGTT
>CP045894.1:1107101-1137389 GCA_013387185.1 Caligus rogercresseyi
TTTAAAGCCGTCATGAAACCCCAACTTTCTAAATGTGTCCTATAGTTCATATAGAAGGAGATTTATGTTAATTTGTCCATCTGCTATATCTATATTTACTTTGTTTTTATTTTTATTTTTCAGAAAAAAATTTCGTAAATTTATACTTAATTAAATATTATAGTTTATAATATTTGTTTGTTGAAAATTAAGATAGAAGGGTCACGAAAATCAGGACATATCTTCCAAATAAACAAAAGAAGTATACGAAAATCATAGAGATATAAAGATATAGAGAGCTTATTCCCTTCAATAGCAGTGAATGATCGTTCATCTGTATTTTTTTGTCCAATATAAACAAAGTAATTTATGCTACATCATCGTAAGTTGATCAAATTTTTGTTTATATGGGCACAATGACGTATTTCTCTGAAGAATCCAATAAGCTATCTATGTCTTTATATCTCTATGACAAACATACGGTGTACAATGAAAAAATAATCAGATTATAAGCATATACAATAAAATTAATTATAACAAAAAAAACTATAACAATTAATCATTATGCGTTTCCAAAGTTTAAAAAAGTTTTTGATGATTTTTAGTATCATATTCTTTTTCATATTCTTTTCCTGAAAAATATCTTCAATTCAAAAGCTGTATTTATACCGGGCCGCTAGTGTCAGTATATGTATTGGCTTTTATTTCAAGCGGTTTTACGGGTGTGAAGGATTAAAGTCTTTTGGCTGCTAGAACTCTTGAATTTAGAATGACGAAGTCGATGATGGCCTTTGGTTCCATGGGTACTCGCATTTCCATTCTGGAAAGATCAAATAAAAGAATGACTTTAATTATAAATTATGGTTTTTATAGTTATTATAATAGTCGTCGAGACTCGAATATATTTGGATATCTTTGTGTAGTTACTAATGCATAATTAATGCGGGTTAATAGTGTCGGATAAAGCAACTAAGCGTTCTAAAAAACATGCTTGACTTATAAGGCCAGAGAAATTATGTATTAGTATTACCGAAGGTATTTGTTATAAAGGAATGAAAGGCCCATAAAATACTTTAAACTTATTGAGACTACTAGTTAAAGGCCTTATAAATAAGCTTATTGGGCAATATATAAGATATTTTTTCTTTGATCAAAGTTCTACGTTAGCCTCGGTTTACCTAAAAATAGTTGAATTATGACAATTGTTAAGGTTTGCAACTAACAAAGATGCAACATTTTTAAAACAAATGCAAAGTGTGGATGTACATTAACATAATTGACTAATAAAAGAGTGAAGTTCGTTGTAAATTAATTCTTAATTTATAAGCTCTGTCATTCGTATTATCCATATAGTTATATTTATTTGAATATATTTATTTAACTACATGATATTCTTAGCCAAATACTTAATATTTATGATCTATGGAAAAACAGATTTTTTAGTTTAAATAATGTCATTACGAATATAGATACATAAATAAATATTCAATGTATTTATTATAAATAAAACTATACAATGTATAAATTGAAATACGCTTAAGTTACCTTCAACAGGACAAGTTTTTCACCTTTAAATGTTGTTTTCTTTTATCCTTTCATACCAACTAGCAAATGAAAGCGAGAAAAAAGGGACCCATAATATAATATTTGCCACGCTGAAAGGATAAAAAAATGAGAGGAAAATCAATGCGTATTATTATGAAACTATTAAACTTATCACATTCATTATATATATGTTGTAAGATCAAAAATAACAACGCTGTTCTTTAGTCATCTGTCTAATAAAAAAACAAGAATGGACAGTCCTCTTAGTTTAAGAGAGATGTATTTTTATCTATATTCGTTCCATGCCAATTAACATTCCCAACTACGTCACGATTGCACGCCGGATTTGCCCAGTATGGAGGTGTTATCATGTAACGAACCTTTTAACTTTTTTTAATATGGATCTTTGCATTCAAACCAAATATATATATATATTATAAGGCGAAGGGATTATAATGCTTCCATATTCAAAGGATTAAAACATTTTCTATAATTAGCATTTCAAAGCATCTTAAAAGAATAAAAAATGCTTATTATTAACACTTCCTGAAGAAAAAAATCTTTTATACTTAGAGTATCATAACGTGAGATAATTTGGTATTTTGAAATATGAATTTAATTTGCTAATTAATATGATAACTCTGAGAAAAATAAGGCTTTCAACTATTTATGAGGGGGCGCAGTGTCGATCCCGAGAGGGGATGGTCAATTTTGTCTACCATTAATAAGAACCTAGGTTCGAAGACTAATTATAACTGTACAATGCTTATTTATGTCCTATCGGATACAATTCTATCGAACCATATAGGCAAAAAAAAAAAAGTGCCACTTGTGGTTAATGGATTATGTAATCATGTTTTTTTCCTCTTGATTTAAAAGTTGTTTTTTCTTCATGACTATCGCCTTTACCATTTTAGAGAGAGGTTCATCCGTGGCATCATCGATGTTGATGTTTCCGTATTGCTCATGCACGGGATTGAATGACGTTATCTTAGTATGCTTCCGATATATAGGTCTTCACTTTGACATAAGACAATGGAAAAAAAGGAAATTTGAATTAGAAAACTGAATAATATAATACTTGCTTTTGAGCTAAGGATAACTCTCATAAAAAACATCCTTTATTATTTCATGACCTATCAATACGTCCAAACTAGTCACAAGGCCCTTCTTATTTGCGTATAATGACAGCGCTATGATTGAACGTATTTGAATAAAGGTCTAGCATCAAACCATATATACGTATAAAAGACAAATGGAGTGCTATAGAGGGAAGAAGAAGGATAATTATATTTTCATGTTGGAATGATTAAAACATTATATATTTTTGTATCATTTTTACATTCTTAGAAATATAAAGAATACATAATAGTTTGATAACACTATTTAGTGGACAATACTTTATTGGTCAAAGGATCACAGTATTCATATAGGTATTTTTACTGTTGGTTAATAATGTTTAAAAGCGCATTTGAGGTCGTTACCGGATACTTAGATTAAGAAAAACTATGTATATATATATAAGTCCATTTGAAATTCAAACTTTTGATTTCAAACTCTTGGTTTTAGATTGATATGAATATTGTACAAAAAGATTTAAGTCACTAGAAAATTGTGAATTCTAAGAAGACTAAAATAATTGGACTCAAAGGGGAAAAAACTGAGGCCAGATTTGGATTCAAAGCGTCCAGTTCATAAGAATTTATTTACTTAATCATGAGAGTTGGCCAAATTTGTTTTTCCCGCTTACGGTTTAAGATGCCCTTTCTACATTTTTTCTTCTTCTTCGATCATTGCCATTTGGGGAGAGAGATATTTCTCTCTTAATTATTGGCAAGGTGAAGACATAAATCTTTGGCCTGTAATTTTTGCATAAGTGTTTGTGGCCCTGCCCAGAGCATAATCATAGGAGCAAGAAATAAAAGCCGAATCATCCTTGAACAATGCCTCAAAGGTGCCTGAACACTTTTATGTCTTGCTTGTAAGGTAGATAAAGATCTAGCTACGTGATTCTACATGGGGCTTCCTAAAATGTCTAAGATATCTCTATTATATTTTCCTACAAACGTTGAAGCTGTTAAGTTTTAACTGTTAGCTTTTATGAGGACAAAGTTTTAATCTGGAATCAATTTATTGTCGAAAAAAAAAACTCAATAAAATATTTCCTATTCGCTACTTTAAAACGGGTTCATTACAAAAATATATCTTAAAATTTTAGAGCTCTGTTTGGAGTTGTTCCATACATATTTCTGATTCAATATGACTTTATGTTTGTATAACTTGTTAATCCATTATCTGTCTAGTGCTTTGGGGATATATTCCTACATTTTTTAAATATTATCACCACAAAAAATGTTATTGGATTTGTATTATAAATTTTCATGTATTTTAACAATAAATCATCATTTTTACTTCTAGTTTTATTAACCTCTGACGTTAGCTTTTTTGGTCAATCGGACCTACATTTACGGGGATGTTACACAAATTTAATTAGATAAAAAAGTTGAAAGTCTTCATGGCTAAGCAATCATTGACCTATGTTTTGATCTCAAGTGACATACAGAGGCCAGCAAGCTGTTCAAAACGCAACGTGAAGACACTTGTATAGACAAAGAAGTGTCCATTATAATTTCCAATTCAATTGGTTTAGTAATTTGATTTTGGGAAGATGGAAAACAAGGGGGTCATTTTATAACGAAAATAAATAATTTGATATTAACGAAAATTTGAAGAATATCATCCTAAAAATGGAGTGCAGCTTTAGTCTTTCGTTTTAGTTTTTAATATTTCATCCAAAACTACATGTATAATAAAACAAATATGATAATACAGAAAAACTAAACGAGTAAGACATATATGATATTTTCATTTTATAAAGTATTTTTGAATCAGGACATCCTTTTTAAGTTTTTTTTAAATATTATGGCAAAAGTAAAAAATAATATATCCATATGAATGGAAGTAGATTTCATATACCGATAACGATCCTTATTAATTTTAACTAATGAAAAATACCTCAGATTACTGGATTCTGTCACTCAGTAAACAAATATTATTATTATATTCGTAAATGAGATTTCTGAGAAAATGATACATCTCATAATCTTAATTTTGTATAAATAAGACATTTTTTTAGTGAATCTACATAATTCTCATACTGCTGTAGGTCGGACAATGAATAAACTTGCTAAACAGTTACGTATATATCATGTTTTCATTATTTGAGAAACGTCATAAATCTATCATTATTATTTGTACGTATCAAAAATATACTGTAGTATATATTTTGATGACGTTAGGAAATGGTTATTTTCCCCTGCTTGCTGGTGTGACGTCATTAAAGTTTGTCGGGATGTGAGAAGTGAACTCTCTTGGACGTACCTTGTTTTTCTATGGACCTTGCTAACTTCTACCGATTTCGTTGGTAGATTTTTTATAGCTCCAGTAAGTACTTTGACAATGGGGCTATTTATTAAATCCTGAGATTATAAAATCTATCTTATGCAAATCTTGGTTTTACAATATCTTTGTATAAATAGACATTTTTAGTGAAAAATCATATTAGGTGACAATGAATAATTGCTACAGGTACAGTTGAAGTCCAATTTGTTTTCTTCATAAATATATAAAGGATGGCCAAGTATGCTTTTGCAACCCATAGCAATATGAGGTACGCATGCATGCTTTGTAAGCTCCCAGGTGCAAGTTCTTTTTATCTAATCATGAGAAATAAATTGCATGGACGTTTAACAAAGCCTCCCCCCCCCACTTAAGCCTCCCACCTGTCCCCCCAATTAATTCAGATCAACGACCTTAACAAACACTCTCCTTTCATTAAAGATCGTCGTAGAGGTCTTAAACAAGCCATGTCGATTACATAATCCTGGATGCCACATTCCCTCCTGCTTTTTAATGTTTAGAAAATCTACAGCATGTATTTTGACGGTTAAAATTATTAATTACCTCCGCAGAAGGAGGTATTGTTTTCACTGGCGTTTGTTGGTTTGTTGGTTTGTCAGCAGGATAACTCAAAAAGTACTGAACGGATTGGAATGAAATTTTGTGGAGTGGTTGGAAGTGCAAAAAGAAGAAGTGATTAATTTTGGCATTCTGAGGCAGAATTAAGGCGCCAAATGAGCTAAATACTACTAAATTTGCAGTAAGCCTACTCTGCAAATAGATGTCGTTTGACTGTGAAATTGGGTGCGGGAACGTCGTCCTCTCGGAATTCCGTCTAGGGAACCCTTCCCCGTCTCTCTACGCCTCCCCAGTCGTGAAAAATGCCTGAAGGCTCATGGACGGCGGAGGTTTGCACTCTCTGAGTGATATATGCCTCTAGTTTATTTTGTATTAATGACGAAATAGTTAATAATATTATGACATTCTACGGATTTTGATTCTTTCAAACACTTAATTATTTTATGAGGACAAATTATTAATTAGAAGTATTAATAATATAGTTCAATAAATTAGTATGAAATTGATTTAATTAATGTTCTCTTGAATTATCATATTTTAATTCTATAATTTTTTGTTTCTCATATTTTTATGACCTAACTTCACCATTTTTGCAAAGTTCATTTTAGTATCCATATACAATTTTCTACATAATTTTTATGGTCAATAATTTTTTCTTATTAATGACGAAGTAGTTATTAATATATGACATTTATCTGATTTTTGTTATTAATGACGAATTAGTTAGTAATATTATGACATTTATCTGATTTTTGATTCTTTTAAACAATTAAATTTAATGAGGACAAATATCAATTAGGAGTATAAATAATAAATTGCTAAAAATTAGTATAAAATGGACTTAAAAGTGAATTATAAAATTGTAAATCTATAAAAATTTCTTGTTTTTCATATTTTTATGACCTAAATAATTATTTCACTTTGACCTTTTTTTTTTTCCTCATCAGCAAGGCCTTTATTTATCTAAGTGACAAAAAGTATCATACTTAAATAAATAGTAAAATAGGAAAATTGTGCTTTTTACAATAAAATAAAATCTATTTTTATTAATTTCATTTTTGTATCCATATACAATTTTCAACTTAAAAATTAAATGTAAATCGATAAAAGTTTCTAGTTTTTCATATTTTTATGACATAAATCAATTTTCCTTTTTGACCATTTTTTACTAATTTCATTTTTAGTATCCATAGCATAGCTGATTTTCTACATTATTTTTGGCCAATACGTTTTTTTTTTTCTCTGTGGAGGAGGAGTGGTTTCATTATCTGCAGAACTAAGGCGTTAATGAGGTTTGTATAGATAGACGGGGCACAGTTGGGCAACGAGTTGACCGCTCCATAATGGGAGTGGTCGTGGAACACTGCCAATGTCTAAGTGGATAAATCAAATTTTTGGAATCAAAAGTGGTTATGATTTATGACTTTATTCCTATATGAAGGGGCTTCAAAAACACTTAAACCGTAGTTCAAATAGTTGTCTTGTTATATAGATAAGATTCAACTAATTATATAGTTTCGCAAATGTCTAATACTTAAAATAAGTCGGCATCAAGTACATTACCATACAAGCTACAGATGTTTTCTCTTTCTCATTTTCTTCTACTTAAGTTGTCAAAGAATGTCAAAATAATGTTTAAAAACGATTTAATAAACATTGTGATATATGTACACACACACACACACACACATATATACTATATATATATATAGTATATATATAGATATACTATATATATAATATATATAATATATATATATATACTATATATATGTAATATATATATTTATACTATATATATATATAGATAATATATGAGAATTGGTACGTCGATAATGAGAATGAAATGTTTGTTTGGACTTTTCAATCTTGTTTAACTTAATCATACTTTTTTTACAGTTTTAAAAAAAATCATACAAAATAATAATATATATATTTAATATGAGGTAAATACGTAAAAAGTACACAAATAAACATTATAGTTTAATTTTTTTACTTCAACAGAGAACGTTCTAAATAAAATTACTGGTAATTAAACAGAATATAAACATTGCAACGATATTATATAATACAAATGACATATATTTAAAATCACTGATAATAATATAAATCATTATATCACAGTTAAATTATATAAACACACATGGCAACTGTTTATAATCTTAAATATTTTTAAAAATTATTCTAATAAATTTTCGATGACTTAGCGCTAATGGGAAATATTAAATTCTTCCAACTCCTGGTCCACGAATTGTCGAAAAGGGAAGGTTTTTTTATTTCCTAAGTCATTACTTTATTCTAAAAGAAGTTAAAAGACGGATAAACACACCAAATATAAAAAGATCTTCAGTGTGTAGGTTTTTGTAGAAAGTAATTAAATCATAATGATTTCCTGAAGTGCCAAAAAATACATATCAATATTTTCGATCAGTAGGCAATTGATCTGCCAAATATAGTTTCATTTGAGGTGCATATGGGGGGTAATTGTAGATATAAAGTAAAATGATCTAAGACTATGAGTATATCTGTTTCTTTTATGAAATAGAACGGTTTTAATATACGTTGGATGGAAAGGAAAATATATATATTTAGTACGTATTTGCATATTTTGCTTTTATGTTAGTGTTACATTTAGTTGGTTAGAGGAAGGCTTTGATTATAATCTTAGAGCATAAAGTCTCCAGGTCAGTGTAACCATTAAAAGTTAGTAATATTTAATCTTGAATATAACTTTTTTTTTTTTAAACTATGAAAATATAATAAAACAGATAACAATAACGTTGATAGAATAAAAAAAACGCTTGCGCATAAAAAACACTTAGAAAAAAAGGATTAATTAAATTTCTCCACAAAAAGAGTGAGTAACATAAACAATCAAAACAATAAGCATAATAGACACCAAAACGACCAACGTGTTTGGTTTTAACAAACTATTTGTTTGATCATAAGTTTGGTTTTTAAAATCTAGCAATAAAGTTAGCAAAATACGTATTGTTTATAGAATTACAGTGAGCTATGAACTAGTGTTGTCCTTAATTTATATATACATAGAAACAATTAAAGAAAACATATAAACTATATTTTTGGGCAATTAATTTAGATATGAATATATAATACTATAGGAGTATAAAGATGATAAAGTGTCGAAAGGATGATTTTGAAATTGTAAAATCAACCTTAATTATTTAAAACCCTAAAAGTACATTTATCCGCTTCTACAAAAAAGACAGCTATGGTCATTCAATAACATATATAATTATTTATAGGAAAGTAAAATAGATATACAGTCACAAGATTGTTTTAGCAAGTCTAATATCATGTAATTATCTAACGGTCGTTAAGAAACCTTTGTAGATCCATCGAATATGATTTTTTTCCTCGGATATATACAATCGTACTCGGTTATGTAAATAGAAACATAATATAACTGTTTAAGTATTCATAGATGTACTTCGTTATTTGTATTCTTTACTTTGACAAAAAAATATTTCATTATAAATATATAAGTATATAAAGCATAAACTATAAGTACTTAAGAAATCAAAAGCAATCATCATGGAATGTCTATATACATTGTTTAGTAGTAATTTTTAAATAATTTATTGAGATTGTATTTTTTTCATCTTAACATGACAAACACAAAAACAACAGCAGGGATGTTAGAGCGAGGAGGAGAGACCATATTTTTACACCTCATGAGAGCTTATCTTTAGTTATGTCATCATTAATCTTGGTAAGGGAGAGAGGAAGAAGAGGAAAAAATGAAGAAAATAATTTGAATACTTTTCACACATTTTTTAAAAAGTTTTTTTTCTTCATTGGAACTACTTATACATGTCGTGAAGGAAGAGGGCTTGTGTGTGTAGTAGTAGTTTTAAGATCATCCCAGTCACATCCCAATTTAGTCTCTGAATACTTCTCAGAAAAGCCATCTTTTTTAAAATATAAACGCACATATCTTCTCTCCCTAACAAGCATGGCATTACACGGAATTGATTAAGAATTGTTGACGTTTCTATATTCACAGAGGAGCAAAAGGAAAATTGATTTAGTTTTGTAGTGCTGATTTTATACAATATAGATAAATTTAAACTTAATTAACTCCTCCTCGTCATGTTTTCAACGTCAACAAAATCAGATAATGATGAGACGAAAATATTTTATCTTGTACTCTTGTCTCCCAAACTTCACACCATTTCATTACATACTGGCTTAGTTATCTCTCTGTACGATTTTCCTTTCATTATTTTACCCTATACTTAGCCTGGCCTAAACATAAATACACTATATTTTTTTTACTTCAGACGCATTGTTTGTCTGTCAAAACGGATATAAATAATGCTCAGGGGAACGCCATAGCTTAGATGAAAAGCGTGTTCAACTTTTAATGTTGAGGGCTCAGGTTAGTTTCTCGACAAGGTTGACGATCAACCTTATTGTAAGAATATTAGGTCCGATGGAGCAATTTTATTACTATAAAGCATATTTTTATCCTCACAAATGAAATTATATGGAACCAAAGAGACAATATAAAACCGTAAAATATTTCTTGACCATAATCATTGATATTTTAGAATTACTATAATGATTTAGTGATATTTTCTAAGAGAGCAGAATATGAAAATTATATGTATATATAAGAATTAAATATATTAGAATTCAGTTCGTGTTGGTTTTTACATGCTACCATAAAAATATTAATGATATATTTCTATGTTCATATATGAGATATGTAGGTTTTAAAACAAATTTGGTTTATTGATATCAGAGTGGTTTTAGCGGATGATTCAGTATTGTAATATATTATCAAAGTAAAAAATTCGAACCTCTGCTATTTCAGATAGAGTTTTTCATAATTTTAAAATTGGAATAAGTTATTTAAAAAAGGTGTATATGTGCTTCAAAATATGTTTATTATAGGGATGATAATATTTATTCTTTATATATGATTTTTTTAAGTGACTGCTTATATGTATCTCAATATGATCCCTTGTATGTAGTTGATCTGTAATATAGAGAACGCCATTCAGCTATTGTTAAAAAAAAAGGAAATCTAGGGTCACTGAAAGATGTAGATTGTCAAAAATGTTTTGCATGTTGTGCATCATGATGCATGAAATGCATTTAAGATCTGTGTAATAATGAATTGCTTTAATATGAATTGCTTTTTGGATCCATTGAGGTAAAAAGTAGCTTTTATGTCATGAGTATTTAAACAATTGTTGAGATTAGATTATATGCAGTGATGCATTTTAATACTTAGGTCAAGAAAGGGTCGCCCCTGTTCTATAATAAACTGTAAACACTTGGAAGCAAAAATAAGCATGCTCGTATCCAGAATAAACTTTAAACCTGTCTTTTATCTCACCCAAAAATAAATCATTGTTCAAAGATGCAAACGTTTGTTTCGGGTAACATGAGAAATAAAGTTCCTTGCATTCCACCAAAAAACTACTTTCCATTTCTAGATTGTCCGGAGGTTATGTTGCAATTAAGCATTGTCCCAATTGATATAAACTATTGGCTCAGTCTGTATCTGGTACTCAAAACAATTTATTATTATATACTTTATGCCATGACTCATGTATAAATATAAATTATTACCTCCGCCGAAGGAGGTATTGTTTTCACTGGCGTTGGTTTGTGGTTGGTTTGTTTGTCAACAGGATAACTCAAAAAGTACGGAACGGATTCGGATGAAACTTTGTGGAGATGTTGGAAATGCCAAAAGGAACAGTGATCTAATTTTGGAATCTCTGAAGTTTTTATAAGATGCTAAATGAGCTAAATACTAATAAATATTTCAAGTTAGCCTACTCTGCCAATAGATGTCGCTGTGCTGTGAAATCGGGTGCCGGGAGCGTCTTCCTCTCGGAATTTACGTCGAGGGGACCCTCCCCCGTCCCTCTACGCCGCCCCAGTCGTGAAAAATCCGCCTCAGAAGGCTCATAAGGACCCCGTGACGGCGGAGGTTTGCACTCTCTGAGTGTATATATGCCTCTAGTTATTATAATACTTTTATTATATATATATATATATATATATAAATATGATCAAAGCAATATTTTATTTTGCATTATTTACGGCTGATATAATACATTGAATAACTTTTCGTGAGCCATTCTGCAGTATTACCGCTGATACCATATATAACATTCACTGGTTACCATTATCAAGAAAGGAACCGTTACTTTTTCTCTACCTTCTTTGTCATTTCACTTTACTTAAAGGAGGAGAAAAATGAGGGTGAAAAATGAAATGCATTCAAATAACGGTTGTCAATATTCTTTTCACATTAATTTAATATTCATTTTTTAGAAATGTGCATTTCATTCAATGGTTCAATAACAATATTTATTAATAATGAGCAATAATGTACAATAAATACGGAAATACAGTAAAACCTGTTTTTTGCAGCCACTGTATAAACTATATACTTATTTTTCTCTCTACAACTGAATTTGACCGTTGCTACTAGTCCTAAAAAGTAATTCTTTATGTCACAAATACAAAATATTATTAAAACAGACCAGACTTTTTGACTACTTGGTTCGATAGAATTGCATCCGACAGGATGTAAATAAGCATTATAGCATTTAAATGAGTCACTCGAACCTAGGATCTTATCAATGAGGTAGACCAAAAATGCACCATCCCTTCTTGGGTTTCGAACATGCGTCCCCAATCTTGAGAATTGAACACCCTTAACGCACATGGCTATCGCACTCCCTTCTTTGCCTATATGATTCGATAGAATACATCCGTCGGAATATAAATAAGCATTATATCAATAAAATTAGTCTATCGAACCTAGGATCTTAATAAAAAGGTACAGAGTAGTCAAAAGGAGAGCAATTGAAAACAGAATAGCACTAAAATGAGGGGGGGCGACATAATATATATTACTTTAATTCGGAACAATGAATTACATCTATAGACTAAGAATATATTTTCTTCTAGTTTTAGAAATTCAATCTCAAAAACAGCATTTATTTCAATTCTCCAGGTCAAGCGAAGTCAAAATAGAAAATCAATGAAAACACAGAATTGCACTAAAATGGAGGAAATTGGACAAAATGTATATATATAATCAATTTATATAAAATTGACTATTCGGAATATGGATTACATTATAGCATCGGAATATAATTACTTTTAATTTAAAAAATAATTTTTTTATTACATAATTTTTTAAAATTTCATTTCTCCAAAAAAATATTTATGTGAATAAGTTAATCTCACTAAAAACACCGATATCGTATTAAATAAATTGGGGATATTGATGATAATAGTTAATATATTCTCTTGATATATTTTCTCTTCCCAGAAAAGAATGGATTGGTTGTAATATTAAAACTCTCATTTAAACTATTATCAATGAATACTGAAATTTGGATCATATATCTTCAAAACTATATAGATATTTTCAAATAGATGTATATTTTAAAAAATTGCAAATTTTAATTATTATTTATTATCACCTTGGAATCTCAGTGACGTCAGTTGAATCGACTTGCTTGACCATTTACTCATTAACATGTCTTCATGAAACCACCTTTAAGGCAAGTAATATTCTATTCTCTGTATTCCATATGATTAAAATATTGTACAAAATATAGAGGCTTCCTATACAAATTCCAGACCAAACATATCTATATTTTAATATTTACATTGCCTAGGAATTACAGCCACATCACAATATGATGAAAGACATATTCAATACACATAATGTTTAAAATACATAGGCTTTATTTAATAAATAAATCTCCTATTTCAAAATTCCCTTTGAGTGAAATCTGTACGATTTTGCCTCTAACTTTTATAGATCTAAAGGCTCATATCCAGCCTTTCTCCACAAAAAGGCCTCATATTAAAAAGGCTTTTCATCTTTTAAATCCAAATAAATTTCCTAGGGGCTTACCGGTTTGATAGATATGATATGTATAGCAAATAAACATATCAATTTTAAATACATAGATGAGTTGATTTTTCCTGTCTTTCTACCATGTATAACTTATGACATTTTTGGTAGAATTTAAAATGGATGTATTCACTGAAGGGCTGAGTAACATTTGGCTAATTAAATATGTCGTCATCTTTTGGATCACTGAATATATATTTATATGCTAAATTTTCTACGTGAAATAATTGAACAAAGACCAAGAAAATGTTACTGTACCATTTTCAGTTTATAAAAAACGACAACACGTGATTTTTTACCTATTGGGATCTATGGATATAAACAAGCATTATAGAGTTATAATAGTTTATCGACACTAGGGTCTTTATAAATAAGTTGGTCAAAAATTAATCTTTTCGTAGCGAGAATGGAACCTTTGCCCTTTATATTGAGAGTTGAACACGCCTTAACGCAATGAGCTATCGCAACCCCTGATTGGATTTATATTTTTAGATTTCAATATTTACTTATTGTCTCTATAGTTCGATAGAATTACATCCAAGAGGTTATGAAGCAGTATTATAGCATTTGAAATGAGACAGTAGAACATCTTAACATTTTTTCAATAATTTTGGCAAAATTGGCCTTCTTAACTTGGGTGTCGAACCTGTACCTTAACATTGAGTATATATTTTTGAATGCTTTGTCATCCCTAAAAACATAAGACATATAAATTTCGTGTATGAAATGAACCTATAAGATCCAAATTCAAAATTTACTTGCAATCTTCATTAAAAGTTTTTGTTTAATCATTAGATTCATTCTTTTGGCTTGCGAACTAGCTATGAAATATCTTAGAATCTATTTACGTATTATACAATATTTCCACAACGCGTTGGTAATTACAGTTAAGCATTATAATCATTCTTACAGTGAAGAAATATACATTGAAGAAAAATATAAATCAATCATTTAACCACAAACAAGCTTGAAAAAAGTAAATCATGCTATGTTTATTGAAAAAATATATAGCCCTTGTCCATTATTTTAAAGACCCAGTGCTTAAAGGACAGACAAATATCTCATATTATTCTTATTATATTTCTTTGAAAATTAAGTTAAGCTTCTCACAAACGGTAAACAAGACTTCTTCTTTTTTCCAACAAAAAAAAACCATGTGAAAAAATAATAATAATTTCTCAAAAATTGTCTACTAAGCTCCCTTGCGTGTCATAGAAGAATAAAAAACACTTTATCTAAACAGTAAGTCACGCTAGTAAGTAAGAATAAAGTATTAAGGAAGAGAAGAAAAAAATCATTTTGGAAGTTCTTTTAACATGGACCTCTCAGTTTGTTCATTTCTCCGCCTTTCCTCGCAAATGGACATATAAACTAAAGTCTACATACATACATATGAAGGAAACTATAAAATACTGCAAAAATATAAAGTACAAAATACACTAATGAAATAACTGTGATGTCATTAGGGAAGAAAAATAATAGGGACGTAATGATTCCAAAATTAAAGTTTTAATATAATATCATGAATATATTTAATAGATGAATCTTTATTAGAGTAAATATGTAACAAAAATTGTATACATGTATTTTACCTCCGCCGAAGGAGGTATTGTTTCACTGGCGTTGGTTTGTTTGTTGTTGTTTTTTTTGGTTTGTTGGTTGTTTGTCAGCAAGATTAACTCAAAAGTACGGAACAGATTCGGATGAAACTGGGAGGAGTTTTGGAAATGTCAAGGTAATAAGTGATTAAATTTTGGCATCTCTGAGCGCAGAATTAAGATGCAAAACGAGCTAAATACTAATAAATATTTCAAGTTAGCCTACTCTGCCAATAGATGTCGCTGTGCGTGAAATCGGGTGCCGGGAGCGTCTTCCTCTCGGAATTTCCGTCGAGGGGAACCCTCCCCGTCCCTCTACGCCGCCCCAGGTCGTGAAAAATCCGCCTCGGAAGGTTCATAAGGACCCGTGACGGCGGAGGTTTGCACTCTCTGAGTGTATATATGCCTCTAGTTATTCCATATTTTTAATCATTAAGTAATTATTGTATATGGTACTGGTACTGTGAAAAATGTACACCATGCAGGAACCATATCTATTCCACCAAGAACGTTTTTATTTTAAAACAATTGAACAAAGTTAATTGGTTGTTATATTAATAAGTGTCCATATAATACACAATGAACCCTATGACTTCATGAACCTTCGTGTAGGTTATTTAGTCTGCTTCAAACATCGGTCTTGGAATATATGTATTTCCCACAACTATTTAAAGTTAGTAATTTATAATCTATAGAGTGCAAAGAGAAAACTGTAGTAGAATTATCCTTATGGAAATAACGTTACAATACTTTATAATTGTTTATCTTCGTTTGGACAAATATTTCCATATTACCCGAAATAGCGGGTAATCTATAGACTGTCGGACATTACATATTGACATTATGAACATTGTCCTGATTTCTTGAGTATGTGAAATCAACTATATTCTGTCTTCAACTTTTTGTATGCTCATATTTATAAAAATGTAATTAATGCCCTCAAGATCTTTAGAACTTTAATAGAATATCTGCCAAAATTGTTTTGCTTTTTTAATTTTTTTTGTAGATTATATATTGCCAAAGCTATTTGGTTATCCATAGTATATATAATGTTTCTTAGTTAAAATTTATCACAGATAGTAGTTATTTATAATCATTTTGAAAGATGCCAATCATAAATAAAATAATACTCGACTCATGAGTGAATTTATAGAATATATTTTTCAATATCCTTTGAATACTATTCATCCAGACGATGTCATAATCACTTAAAAATATATATTATCTTTGGGAACCAAGGTCTTGACTTTGTCAATAGTATATTATTTTAAACTATGCTTCAGTTTCTTAAAACTTTAGAAAAAAGATTAATAAGAAAAATGACAAACATTTTTTTTCTGAGCATTTTTTTCTTCTTTTGAATAATCCCATTATATGGGCGTATTAAGGTTAATCTTTTTTCGTTTCATTGGATACAAATCAAATATAAACTCGTTTTCATGACGCACCCATGAAAACAGGATTTGGTTTGCGTGTTTCCATGTGTTTAATCTCTATATGGCGAAGTGAATACTTAAACTCAAATTAGATCCACTACAACGATCATTAATACGCCGTTTATTAGAAAGGAACCTTATGAATTCCTAAATCCATATTTTAATACTTACTCACATAAATTCAAAAAACAAAAATGTTTCTTTGCTTTAATAAAAAAGACAATAAATGTTATAAAATAGTAGTAACCAACTTTAACCCATATAGGGAGTATTAGATTATTGCAACTGCAGTATTGTTTTTATGGCTACAATTTAAAGCGTTTTTATTAGAGCGATCACATTATCTTTCAATATTGAAGATTTTTTTATTGCCGTTGAAATACATTCATGTTAATTTATGAACGAAATTTAATGTGGTTTGAAAGACCACTGCGTACACAACTTAAGAAGTCCAATCGTTGAACCAATTTTTCGACTACTTTTCAATATAAATTGACATCAGTAATTATCCTTTAATATTTGTTTTGAGCTCCAACTAACGTAACGGATTATTGGTGTAGATCAGAGTTCATCTGATCCCAAAGAAAATAATCTAGTAGCGGTCAATTGTCCTAACGAGGGCGGCCAATTGACTGGTCCATTTCTTGATAAACATGATAACCAAGCTTACTCTTTATTAAATCGATCGTATCATTTGCTGTGTGTGAAGTGTTGAAATATCATATCGTCCAAGTTCAATTCTTCCATTTCATGCCAAAAAATCGTCATCGTCGACGAATAAGTACAGCCCAATAACACCACCAGCATTCAATCCTAACAGTATTTTTTTTTCGTGGTGTAATGGTGCCTCAGGAATATCGTGTAGGGGTTTGCCGGCCCCATAGCGCAAATTTTGCTTGCTAATAAAGACATTGAGCTGAAAAAAAATTATGGCAAAATCAGGATCATTTTCGAATTTTCTTTCTATCAAATTTACGGACTTCCTGGCATTTTATGTGATCAATCGGCTTCAGTTCTAGTGTCAACTTGATCTTATACGGGTGTAGGCCAAGATCCTTTGGTAGAATTCGCCACAAAAAAAATGTTACAGAAATCACCAATGATTGATACTGTGCGTAAGAAACATATTTGGGTCATCTCGATTGATGCTACTAGCAGTGGTACTATTTTGTACAATTTGTGTATTTCTTTGTCTCACTGGCACAGAAGCATTATGCAGCGTATATGTGGACTCAAAAAATTACAAAACGTTGAATTGTTGATTTTGCAGGTCGATAACGTTGACCATAAATTGGCGTTAACACTATTATAGTTTGGATCAATGAGTCACCACTTTTGTAATAAAATTTAATAATTTTCAGGCGTTGCTAGGCAACTCCATGATGAAACTAAAGGATTTCTGGAGAACAGCAATAAAAAAGAATATCAAATATGGCGTCGTTCTCAAAACCTATCAGTGTAAAACTTGAGTGTCCTTATTGAAAAAAACCATAAGTATCATGAAACATATAAAAAGGTATAAAAGTTATAGTCAACAGAGAGAACTATGTTCAAATTAACGTTAATTAAAATAATTTAACAGGCCACAAAATACTCGGGATTCTTATGTTGATTATCCTTAACATAAAAAGTAGATTGTTATAAAACCTTATGTAAAGTTTTATCTACAATTTAACATCAAGAACAAAGATGGTGTATGCTTGAAACAGGAGATCTGGCTTCTTCTATCACGGGACCTTTAGCTTGGGAGAAATAATGGTCAACGAACAAAACGTACAAGGGACAAGATTGTGGTTTATCTGCCTGATGGATTTTATCACTTAATGCCTTTATATCGACAACTTGATAAAAATATATTTAAGCCTCAATTGATACACTTCAACTTTTCATACTTTTCCACACCTCAAATTCATTTTTATTAAGTCGTTCAAATCTAAAAAGTAGAATTGAACGTTAAATTATAAGGTTCCTTTAATCTAAAAAGAACCATAGAAGTCTAGCTTTACTATTTGTGTGTAATATTTAATCAAAAGTTGTTTCATACTTCAAAATATATCTATATTTGCCAATGGGAAGAAAAAAAATTGATGTAAATATATATACCTTGCCGAGTTGTAAAAAATCTGCTCATGATTGCCTCTGGCACTGATTGAATTGAAGTTAATTTATGATCTTTTCATAATTAAAAAATCTTGACATATCATTTTGCTGCCTATGGCAAAAAAATCCCTGCAATACAAATAAACATGTATGATATTTATCAGTAGAAAAATATTTATATAGGGTGATTCAAAACCAGCAGTTTTGGGATTTTAGAAAAAAAAAACCACACATAAATATTATATTCTGCTCAAAAGTATATTATAAACCCAAGAATAATCCTTTATTTATTTTTTATATTTCATTACTGATAAGGGTTGAAATACATGTGTAAATAATTACATAAATAGACATTATAATCTAAAATCTGTACTCCAACACTAGAACAATAAATGATAAATTCAAACTGTATGAAGCTTCTAAAAGAAGTAATTTTAATCTTCAGGTTGGATTAAATAATGTCGGGTCTGAGTATCCTGGATACGGAGAGGTCGTACACATTCTTGCCGGCGAGACATTGACGAGCCGATTGAAATCGTCTTTTGCATTCCTCCTGTATGCCTCCAGTTGTAGGGATAACACGGTTGAGGTGGTGTTTGATGGATGTCTTACAGATGCCTCTTTGTAGAGGACTTGTCGGAACCGGTCTGCCCGTTGGAGACGATGTGGTTGACCTTCATTATTTATACTTAATTGAAAACTGTGTGAATCGCACATTAAAATATTAGTGCTATAAATAAATTATAACAAAATTATTATGAAACCCCAAGGTATCATTTAAAATATACCAAATAATCACTTAACAAAACTTTAAAACAGTTCTGTGATTATTTTTTGTGCCTTAAAACCCAAATATTTCTTCAAGATATGCCAACATACGGTACGCAAATTGGTTTTGCAAGATATGGCGAACAGATTCTTTGGTCAAACTTTAGGCTACGGCCACAAAATTTTCTATGCTTGGAGCTATACTTTGCTTACGACACGATCGGATATCCCATCAAGCTGCTGCCTCTTCAATTTTTCGATTATACTGATAATGGTGGATTCTGGAGGTAAATTATGAGATCCATAAGTAAGGTTTAATTGTGAATTTTTTTTTCACAGGTAGCTGACTTTAAAAGTACAATTGAACAATTTACACGTTTTTTTGACGTACATCTTGCCAGTACTTACGTGTGCCTGTCAAAAATATTGTTTTGAATCCCTCTTTACTTAACACTAGGTGGACGATTGGGTTATTTTAACCCGCAATTTTTTTCAAGGTTCTGGCTTTTTTACATTGTCATACTTACGTGTCCCAAATTTTTGACTTTAATGCAAATATAAGAACTATATGTGTTTAAAATTTAAACACTGTATCTATATTATTCACAATTTTTTTTTACTTATACCTAGAATGACGAGCGGGTCATTTGAACCCGCGCATATAAAAGTTAAAATAACGTAAAATATTACTGACATAGTGTCATGCACGGGTGACAAAGTTGTAACGGGCGTGTATAGATTTTGTTGAACATCAGCAACTCCAAACGAATTAGTATGTTTGGAAAAGTGTTACCTATTCTCATGTAAATAGAGTAGAGCAGCTTTTGCTTCATCTCGGAGCTTTCGTGCTAACAACCTGCCAACATGTCACAAAGAAGACGTTTCACTGTCGACGAAATTCAACAACTTCTTTTAGCAACGCCATTGGATGAATCAGATGGAGCCGAATAGAACTGAACCGAATTAGAAGAAAAAAATCCTCCCTAGATCAAATTTTTGAAGGCGTCTCTTCATGAAACAACAGTCCTGAAGAATAAGAATTTGACCCTCACTGTAACGAAGCCAAACCCAGCAAAAATGTCTTATTCCTCACTGATGTGTCAATCTCAACTGGTCCGAACAAGTTTCCTGAATCAGTAGAATATTATAACCAAACACAGTATGGAGTTGATGTTGTTGATCAAAAGGCGAAATTATACAGCACCAAGGTATCTTCTCGTCGCTGACCGCTGCAGGTTTGTGTGGTACAAAGCTGTAACCGGTGCTAACATTTCAAGACGAGATTATCTAATAAAACTAATATCCGAAATGAAAGTACTTGCTGAGGGCTGTTCCGATGTTTAGGAGGAATCTGATTCTGATTATATTCCTCCTATTGTCAAATAAACTGCACATGAAATCTAGGAACAAGAAAAAACGCCGTGGAAGATGTAAGCGCCCTGTTTGTAGAAAATGTGCTTCGCACACAAGAGTAATATAAGAAATGTTAGTACGGATTATATTGTATTTTTCGGCACCTATGTAGAGTAAACATGTTATTTTGACATAATGTCCACTATAAAAGGATATATTAATATTTAATATATAGTAACAAAAAGGACTTTTGTGAAAACCTTGTTTTAATACAAATAACGAAAATACTTCAAATATATAACTTAAATTCTACACAGATTGTAACCTGAATTACATTCAAACAATGCAAAAATATATAAAATACATGATAAAATCCTTGAAAAGCATTATATAAAGCATTATAAGCTCTAATAACCGTATGCTAAAATAAAGGACTTTCAGCGGGTTGAAATAACCCGCTCCGTCCAACGAGGTAATAGTATGATTGCCGTGCATCTAGTGTTAAACAAATGTACGTCTCTGTTACTACGCATAGACTTGTATATAAATAATCTTTCGTGAATGTAAAATTCATCACATCATATCTTGCGTGTTTAAGTCCCTGCAATTTCTTAGATGCTATTTCATGTCTAATGAGTTAATTAATTATTAATATGCTTTGAATGAAGATTATAACTGAGCCTAGGTTTGATTGCGTGTCTTTTGAACATTCAATGATAAAAGCCTACTCTTTGAAGAACGAATAATTGTGAATATATCTGACTTTCTTTATCAATTTATTTTTCTAAATATACGTGCTCCTAATTACCAATTTTTAATATAATATTATCCTTTATTTTCTGATTAAAAATGAATACAAAATACATTCATAGAACTGAATCAGTTGAGTCATATATCTAATTTTACGTCTTAGCGGGACATTATAGCTAATGTCCCACAAGAATATAACACTGACAGTATAATTTATAAAAATAATTTCACAAATGTAATAAATCACATAGATTTATTAAAAATCTGATTTCAAACCATTCTTCACTTTAATTGACGTTGATTGCACTTTGTTGATAAGTAATGAAATAGCCTATAATTTATTCATAATAATAACATTCAATGCATATACAATTACTAATGAGGCAAAGCTAACATAGTCATGTAAAAAGACTCTAGCAGTCAATTACATCATTAAACACTTTAGTTTAAAATTAAAGCTCTTTGGGAAAACATGGCATTGAAGAATTAAGAATAAGATTGATAAAGAACTGAATTGGTATAAAATCAGCTAGATTTAGAAGATTATCAGTACAAACTATATTTTTTACTATTACACATATGGTACACTTTTTATGATCGTTTAATGATTAATATTTTCTGCCACACTTTCATTTTGTTTAATAGTATGAATCAGGCGAATATAACACAAGTAGGAACAAAGTAATTGAGATGGAGAGTTCAGTTGAAATATTTGAAGCAATTATAAATTAAAATACGAAGGAAAAAATAACATATGAAAGAAAACATTGTACCACATCCAGGTATGGGACTGATGATACAACTTTGCTCATGGACAGCGATAGAGCTATTTTCACAGGAACAAATTTTACACGGCTTAAAACGCACGCCTTATATACACATTCATAAACATGAGGGGGGGAGAGAGAGTCAAGAGTGACGTCACCATCAACAATCGTCAAATAATAGAGCTCACTGATCATAGTTGAGAATCTTATAAATCTTATAAAGTCTTCTTATTTATAGTTGAATTTGGTAGCCAAAGCTCATTACAAAAATATGAAGGAAAGATTTAAAGAAATTGCAAATCTGAAAAAATATAACGACTAAATGATAAGTATTAATATATTGTTAAGTATATAATCGCTAATGAGTGTCATGAATAAAATGATTCGAAAAGTCTGATCAATATGTAACAATACATCATATTATTTTGAGAAAATGATCTGAATAATATTTATTATTATTATTAATTTATTTTAATAGAAAAAAAAATGTCATTTTCATATTTCATCTCGGAATTAATTGTCTTTTGAATTACAACTTTATTCGCTATCCCTGAACCTTTTTTATTTTTATCTCTTAGTAACCACGACTATATACTCCTTCTCTATAGAAGACATTTACAAATACCTTTAGGTGAATAGAAATGATGATTTAATCAATTCCCTTGGATGATTTAAAGGGGTACGATAGCCGTGCGTGCTAAGGCGTGTTCAACTCTCAATGTTGGGGGCGCAGGTTCGAATCCCGAGAGGGGAAAGGTGTATTTTGGTCTACCTCATTGATAAGATCCTAGGTTCGTTAGAATAATTTTAATGATATAATGATTA
Organism: Caligus rogercresseyi; assembly: GCA_013387185.1. Classification (NCBI taxonomy): domain Eukaryota; kingdom Metazoa; phylum Arthropoda; class Copepoda; order Siphonostomatoida; family Caligidae; genus Caligus; species Caligus rogercresseyi. The sequence continues at coordinate 1,130,122 of CP045894.1, forward strand.
TTTATATCTGTGGGATGTAATTCTATCGAACCAATTAGGCAAAAAAAATCTCTTGGATGACCAAGGATATGATTGATCTCATTCGATTTGATTTAATGTATATTAAGGAAATTATGGAGGTTAACTTATGACATATGTCTAAATACCCTTTTTGAAAATACTAATGAATATATTTAAATGAATACCTTCTTCTTAGTAATTATCTCCTTCATGAGGCAAAACTCAATTAAGACTACAAGATATTACATACATACATGCATGGCATCATACTGCATTGTGTGCCGTTGAAAGACAGGCACGTACATAGAGACTATAATTAATTTCCATTGAAATATTCGAATGATTAAGAAGTTTCATTGACAGGTGAAAGAACTTTGTAAGACTCACTACAATGACTACGAGAAAATAAAACTTTATGCCAATTCATTTTCTTTGATTATAAGGGGGAAGATGGAAAGGAGTTATAATAATAATATACTAATCTCTATCCCTCCCTATTTTTATAATATAATTTGTTTTGTTGATGTAGCATATAAAAGTATAAGGGATTGACTTCATTTAAAAGCATAGTTGCACTCCTTCACTAATGCATTTGAGCTTTTCTCTCTTTATAGAACAAAATAAATGTTGATGCTCACAACTTAGTAATAAATTAATAAAAAAGTACTTACTCGATGAAAGGTTTGTGTTTATTCTCAGATATATGCGGTAGTTTCTCTCAAAGAACGCCCTACATGAATGCTTCTTAAAAATATATGAACTAACATAGACAAAAAGTGAAGTTGGTGTGACATTCCTATGAAGGAAAACACAAATTCATGATAATGTCCAAGAAAAGAGTACTGGGATCAATGAAAAAATTGTTTAATAGTATGAAAGACAAAAGGATATAAGATATACTAAAGGGTTGATCCATTTTTAGGGGACACAATGCGCAGTATATATATATATATATATATATATATCTATATCATATAGCTGGGATGATGCTATATCTGCCGATTCGGTATTCGGTAGATTTTATCATAGATATCTACGGAATACGGAATATTGACGGTGCGGTAGATAAGAAAGAAAGAATCAATAAAAAATAATGTAATAGTATGAAAGACAAAAGGATATAAATATACCAAGGGCTAATCATTTTTAGGGATCACAATGCGCTATATATATATATATATATATATACATATATATATCAGAGCTGGGATTCGGTATCGCCCGATTTGGTATTGGTAGATTTTATCAATATATCTATCGAATAGGAATATTAATCGGTGCGGTAGATAAGAAGAAAAAGAAATTTATTTATGTATCTGCTCTGTGACTTCTTCATATCAGTTAATCGGACAAATATAACAAAAGACTATTAAGTACATAATTGTTTATAATTTCTTTAGCGATTATTTGAAATTTAATACATGGTATTTTTAAAATCATATATTGCACTCGGATTTTGAAGGAAAATGGAAGGCAATAGCAAACAAATAATTCCCTTACTGTCTTTTGTTATACGTGTTCGATATTACAGGGCTTTGCCGGTAAATGGGGACTGTTTTCAGGGTTAAATTTAAGTAACATCTTGTTTGAATTTTGCGCCAGTTTCTACACCATTGGAATCAACTGACAATTTCTTTCGTTTGACACTACTGATTACTGTGGTGTGAGTGAGAGTCATGAAGCAAGAAAAAAGGTCCGCCATCATCATTCTCGCCCGCGCCGGACGCACAGCTTCAGAGATCATCAAGGCCACCAAGCTCCCTAGGTCGAAAGTTTTCAGGGTCTTAAAGGCCTTCAAGGAGGAGGGCAAGACGCAGAGGAAGGACCACAAGCAGAGAAGTGATGCCAAGAGGTCTCCCAGATTCTTGGCTGCCTGAAAGGCCAATTACGGCAAATCCGACAATCTGATGACCACCCTCGCTAAGAACCCTGGTGTGCATGTCTCCACCATCTCAAAGGCCATTAACAACAACCTGGGGATGAAGTCGTATGTCCGGAGGACCAGAAATCTCCTCACAGACAAGGCCAAGGCCATCAGGGCTGAGAGGTGCCCCAAGTTGTTGAACCACCTCAAACATCAAGGTGCTTCTAAGTGGTTGTTTTTGTGGAAGAGAAAAAGTTCGTTGTTGCGCCGAGATCAACAGACAGAATTCCAGAGTGATTGCTTTTGAACCCTTTGCTGTCCCTCTTGTCCTCAAGACGAAAATCCGGCTAGTGTGATGGTCTTTGTTGCCGTGCCCAGCAACGGCAGCATCATGCCCCCCATTTCGTTGAGGCCGGCCTCAAGATCAACACTGTGGGGTACGTGCACATTTTGGAGGAGGTTCTTTTCCCTTGGATGGATGAGAAGTTTTGTCTGGACAATGTGGTACTCATCCAGGACTCTGCACCATGTCATGGGTTCAAGACCACACAGACCTTGTTGGCCAGGAAAGTTCCCGATTTCGTGAAGGCTCAAAACTGGCCTAGTAATAACCTAGACTTGGAACTTCTTGATTATTTTTTCTGAGGTGTCCTTCACGAAAGGGTCAACGAACATTCTCATGGCAGCATTGACCAGCTGAAGGTCTCCATCATCAAAAAATGCAAGAAAATCCCTGCCAGTGATGTGGTGGCTGCTGCTCGGAGGTTTAGGGCCAAAATTGAGCCTGTTATTGAGGCCAAAGGGGGCATATAGAATAATATCGATGTATGTCACCTTATTAAACTTCTGTTAAAATTTCATCCAAATAAATTAATCAATAACCTAATTACAGTCATTTCGTTTTTCATTGAAGCAGTCCCAATTTACTGGCAAATCCCTGTATATGCACTTTCAGCTCCAGAGTTGTTTTATTATTTTGCAATGTCAACTTCTTCACACCAGGTAATAACGCTTCCAGTTCTAAATACCGATTTACATTCGGTAGTCGCAGCTCTGATACATATATATAATACACATTTTTGTTTGTTTTAAATCTTACTTTAAATGTTCTAATAAAAATTAGCACCATGCTCACGGCTGCCTTTCAAATTGGTGGTGCGTTGCATTTTGAATTCCTTACAACTGGTCAAAATGTCCGGGGAGATAATATAGCACCTGATATTTATTTGCAAAGTTTTTGTGCCATGAAGGCTAGATTTTGCACATTACTAAAAATATGTATGTCTTTCTACTATTGTGTGATGTTAAAAATCTTTCAACTCTTAAAGGTAGACATTAATTTTATTGATATAAAAATATCACTGATCGGAATGTCTACATTTATGTACTACTCACTTATACCACTATCCTTTAATGAAATACACTTTGCTTAAAAAAAGATAAAGAATAAAGAATTTGTATTTCTCAGCCAATAGCTTATATATTAATAAAGGGATCCCATCGAAATTGAAGAGACGTTTCATTCCCTCATTGTGATTAAACGTCCAACATCAATTGCCGTTAGCGCTTCATTCAATATTAAGGGGATCACACTTATTCTATTTATAAGGAAGAGAGATGGAATGACACTTTAAAATGCTGTCTTACATTAATATTTTCATAGGTACGCTCGCATTGATGCCTTTGTAATGCCCTGATAACTAAGTCATTATAAAATCATTTTCAAAAAGGTCTTATTTTAGCGCTTTACTTTTAATAACTTGATACTTTTTAAACTTATCAATTTAGTATCAGTTATCTTTTACACATTTTTTGTTTGTTTGTTTATATTTATTACTATCATCCACGATAGACATACACTAGTGTTGTCCATCGGGCGGGCATGCCCCCCCGCCCGCCCGTCCGCCCGACGGGCCGGGCGGGCTCGGTCGCAAAAAATATGAAAGTCGGGCGGGCTATGCGGGCGGCCTTTTTTAATTGTATCTATAAAAAAATTAAAAATGACCTCTTCCTAAAAGAAAACGTCTTCACTTTTTCCTCAGACCTCTTTATAAAAAAAACGTCCTCACTTTTTCTTGGATCTGTTGAATTGAATTTCTTTCTTCTATGAATATATTTACCCAATGGTCGGGGGGCGCAAGTCGGGTGCATATCAAACTAATCGGGCTCTGTCTCGGGCCGGGCTCGGGCTCAATTATTAGTCTTTCGGGCGGGCTCGGGCTCGAAAATCGCGCCCGATGGACAACACTAACATACACACGAAAACGCACATATAACACTAAAGTAGAGAACACAACCACACTACGGGTATCTGTGTTACAATAATAATTATACCTATGTACATATACTTATTCCTACTTAAATACTAAAATTATTTACAATAATATTTTTCATTATTTTACATTGCATAAATTTAATTATTCTAATATTTTCGTCCTCCTCTTGAGAAACTTCATGCCTCTTATAGGACAGAGCAGGACGTCTGTTTATGAGGTGATCTGCAGTCTGCGGTTCTTCCGTGCAGAGATCGCAAATTGGACTAATGTTCTTCCATTTACTCAAGTGCGAGAGAAAAGGTCCATGGCCAGTGACTGCTTGAACAAGCAGTTTCATATTCTCTCGTCGAAATTTGATCGTGTTTTTGTTGAGGAGTTTTCAACATTGCTTCATATTTACGCTGTTTTTGTGACGGCTGCTCCACCTTTGATAAAACAATCTATCTACTGCCTTCTTCACGTAGCTCGGCGGTACTCCGGTGCATATTTGATTTTGACTCTCGCAGCCACTTTTTGCAAGATAATCGGCGAATTCATTTCCAGTTATGTCACTGTGACCTTTACACCATTCAAGGTATATGTTTTTCTCGTTTTTTGCTCTTATCTATTCCACATAAAAAGTTTGATTTATAATTCATGCACATATTTTTTTTCTCCAATATCTTATTGGTTGAATAAGAGAAGAAGATTTGAAGTTTAATCAATAAATTGTACATAGGTTCTTAATATCAATACATATTATGTGGGTATTTGCTTTATTGAGTTGAAAGTCCATGTATGTGTATGGCTTGTTTCATCTTAATATCTATGCAAAAGAAAATATTTTTTCAATATCAGATGGGGTTATCGATTCATCCTTGCAATCTTAGCCCATGTACTAATATTAGGAGAAAAAAAACTGATACATAAAATATATAGTAATATTTTTACCAAAGAAGATCCGAAGTGACTTTAAAGAAGAAGAAAAGAAAAAGTTTATAAGACACTTGATGTAACTATAATATTTTCATTGTTTTACTGCAATTCTACTTTGATATATATATATAAATATATATATATAATATCAAAAAAACGACCGGGACACTTTTTTTCGTCGGGAGCCGGGCCGGACTCAATTTTTTGAAGCCGGGCTGGGACTTTAATATTTTTGTTCCTACGTCATTCTGAAAAATGACGAAGTTTTATAAGAAAATAATTTTTCTATGGTTATTTAAACGAACGAAAACATTAAAGTCCCGGCCCGGTGTCTAAAAATTTAGACACCGGGCAGGACGTCCAAAAAACAGCTGGGATCCGGGCCGGGTATGAATTCTAACAAAAAATATTTTAAAAAGGATTTTATTGTAAAACATTGATATATAATGAACTCTATATATATATATAATATATATATGCAGCTCATTATATATCAATGTTTGTACAATAAAATGCTTTTTAAAATATATTTTTTTGAATTCATAGTTGTTATTAAGCATCAAAAAATTAAAAAATGAGTGTTACGCACGACAACTTGGAGCTTATAAAAAAATAAATCATATTATTTTTGTACACAACCTTTATATTCGAAATATGCTTGATTATTTTGTCGTTCTACATATTTTGACAATAATGAATATATTTGATTTTGAAATGAAATTATTTTATCGAATCTCCCTCCACCAAAATCCCAAATAAGTTAAACAGTAACCTTAAGTTATCCAATACAATAAAAAAGTCATTTGATTCCTTCAGAGAATGGAATCCATCTTTTGTTATCTTTCTCAATACAAGCTATCTTTTTCAAAAGATGGATTAACTTTTTCTCTTAAATAACTTTTTATACTCAAATTAATAAATACAAATATTAGATGGTAAGGAGTTAATGAAGCGATGTATTTGAATTTCATTTTATACTGACGCCCATATGGTGAGTAAAAAAAAAAGTTGATGTAAAACCTTCACCCCCCCCCCCCCTTCTTTTCTCTCACTTCTCTTCTCAAAGTTGTCAATCAATTGATAGAAAGTGGATGTTAAAAATGATGGATGGGAGATGGAAGCATGAGCACACACAAAAAAAAGAAATATATTTAAATGGATAATGATATTTTAATTGAATATGTCACCTACACAATTCAAGGAAATTCGTTTTTTTAAATTATCCAATTTTTGATTCTTGTCTTAATATTTTTTGTTACCTAGGTTAAACTTTATTGACATAATTTTATTATAATATTCCTAACAAAATTACATTAAAAAGTCGGTTATTACCTCCGCCGAAGGAGTTATTGTTTTTGCGTTGGTTGGTTGTTGGTTGGTTGGTTGTTGTCAGCAGGATAACTTAAAAAGTGCGGAACGGATTCCGATGAAACTTTGTGGAGTTGTTGGAAATTCCAAAAGAAACAAGTTATTAAAGTTTGGCATCTCTGAGTGCTTCTTTAAGATGCAAAATGAGCTAATACTACTAAATATTTCAAGTTAGCCTACTCTGCCAATAGATGTCGCTGCTGTGCTCTCAAAGAGGAGAGCACAGCACAGCGACATCCATTGGCAAATGACAAAAAGACCAAGTGATTCATTTGGTGGGAATCGGTGGAGGGTTGCACTCTTTGTCCTCTAGTTAGTATATATCATCAGAAGTAAAATTCTAGATAAAGGAACCCGAGTAGATCTCATTTTATACATAAAATATTGAGTTTGAGCGACACCTCCAGAATGCTAAACGTATAATAAGTTATTATAACGAAAAACACTAAGGACACGGAGAACTAATAGCTTATGGCTTTAAATCGGATTATTATATTCGTTTTTAATTATGTATGCGTGTTATCTGTCTTTGTTCATTGACTTGCTAAATATTACGTTTGTTCGTTATTGTGATTTTATGTTTGTTTGGTTTTAGTATGCTTTTTATACTTCCAAGTAATTTGATGTTTTTAAGGTCTTAAAGAGGGAAAATAATTTAAAATACATGTTTATTATGTTTGTTTTCAAACACGCACAATTTTCCTTTTTTAATTGTATTAATATTATTTGTGTATATGTGTACGTCGATATAGTAAAATAATGAAATAAAGACCTTGCTGAAGAGGAAAAAAAAAAAAAATATATTGAGTTTTAGTGGTAATCAAATTAATCTTTCTTGGTACTGT